>JASANB010003741.1:0-35448 GCA_030248155.1 Sabatieria punctata
GAGACTGGCAAGTTAATTAACATAACTTGCCAGTCTCACCCCCTGTACTACTTAACGGCTCCGAAAGACACCATAACTGAAGATTTTGTAGGCTTAGTTTGTTAGGCGCAATAAAAGCCAACTGGGCCAAATTATATCTATTCATAGCTTTTGTGTAATTAGGCGCCCAGCTGAGACGGAAATTAGCCCTTTTGCAATTGGCGACTTTGTGCCTGGTCTTTTTAAATATTCTAAATGCTAAAACATTTGACAAACATTCTTGTTGCAAAGATATTTTAACCTTGGCTACTTTGACAGACAGACGCGACTTTTCAGTTTGAAATCTGTTTACCTGATCTACATACAAGCTACAGACAAACTAACGACATTAGTGTTGTTTAATACCGGATTTTTTAAATGCGTATGCGTATGCGTATACGCATTCCGATTACAAATGCGTATTAGTTTGTGTACGCATTGCAAAAACCAATGCATATTTTGCGTATTGCATATGCGTAATGCATATCTCAGAAAGAATCAGAAATTTCACTGAAGAGCTCTTTTGTCTCTACAGTGTGCTCTTTATGTATCCAACTTTATAATCAAATTGCTCAGGAAATTCTGCATCAGATAAACTATAAATTTATTTCATGCAATGAATGTTTTGACCAAAAAATCCTGAATTTATGCTTTCATAAGCACAAGTTTTTGGGTTTTTGACCGATTTCATGGTCTAAACCTGAAAGGCCACAGAATTTTATTTGTTGTTTTAGAAACTAACTCTATTTAGCATCGAATTAACACCTAAATTTGAAAATCGGAATGTACCTCTTTTTCGCTATTTTGCATTTTATGGTGCCCACTCACACAAATCCACCAACTGTCGATCAACGGTTTTCGGCCATAACTCATGAACCGAGAGGCGCACATCAAAATCGAATCCACAATTCGATTCGCCATCAATTTCTGCATCAGATGCAGTGTTATTGTTAGACTCTACTTGAACCTTTAGTGAAAAAAGTTGGATCTACTTATTTTCCTTAGTTGATATTAGCAATCATTAGCTTAGGTTTTTGATTATTTGTGGCTTATACGTGCGATGCCACAGAATTTTATTTGCTGTTTAGAAAACTAACTGTATTTAGCATAGAATTAACCGATTAATTTGAAAATCGGAATGTACCCCTTCTTCGCTATTTTGCATTCTATGGTACACACTCACAGAAGGTGGTCAACTGTAGATCAACAGTTTTCGATCCATAACTCTTCAACCAAGAGGCGCACTTCAAAATTTTCTACACCATTCGATTCGTCATTAATTTCTGCATCAGGTGCGCCATCAATGTTACTCTACTTGAATTTTTAGTGCCAAAATTTGGGTCTTTTTATTTTCCATATGCAAACGAAAGCTTACTGAATTAATACAACAGTGCTTTCATTCTTGTATGGCCATTGCCAAAAATAAATCTGATTGGTTTGACGTTTTCTGCACGTTATCTTAACTACGTGTACATGGTTTGATCACACTTGGACCAGGTATCCTAGCTATACACAGAACAGGGCAAACAGTTACATCAGAATCGAAAGATATGATTATAACGCGGTTGTGGTTTTTTGAATACTGACTGAGCACCTTGCTGAAACTTGTGCTGTGTGTTTCACATCAGGCGCCTTGGTCAAAACCGTACCCAAAGGAGAAGGTGTGGTTAGGGATGGGCACGTAAATTAATTTTCGTAACGCGTAACGTAAATTAAGCGCCGATTTTTAATTTACGTTACACTTAACAATTACAGTAATTAAAAAAATCTGGATACGGAAATTAAACGAATACGAAAATTAAAATTTAGCAATACGTAAATTAATTTCCGTACGTGAATTAATTTACGTTCCTAGCGCAAAACAGATTTTTCTGTTGAATCCTGAGCGAGCCCACCGCATTGTTTTGTTGTATTATAGACATATTTTTTTTGGTTACTACTGAATCTTAAATGCGACTTTTAAGGCTAATTATTCGAAAATTTTTCGCCCTTATCGCACAGAAGCCCAATCCCACTCGTCGAACTGCTAAACCGGTTGATTTCGGTCAATTTTACGGTCGGAATATCTTATAAATACGTTTTTGAAGGCTTGAATTTGTCAATATGTTATCTCCCTGTATAAAGAAATTAGGCAGAAAAGCCAAGCAATACTGTGGGCAGGTATTGAGAAAGTACCCAATACCAGGTATGAGGTACAGGTATTTGAAAAATACCCAATCAGGTATCAGGTACAGGTAGGTATTCATAAAAATACAGGTATCAGGTATTAGGTATCAGTTATTTTGTCAATGAAGTTAAAATCCGGATTTTAGCCGAAAATCGCTCAAAATGCCAATTTAGGGCTCAAAAGGCAGCTAAAATAAGTTTAGTTACAGTCATAATAGAAGCTTTTCGTTGTGAAACTGCACAAAATGCCAAAAGTCTGTTATCAAAATTATCGCAAGGGTGCGTACAGTACGTAATTGCTTCCAGATTCATCTATGGTTGTGTTGATCTACGCTAGTCAGAGTAAGGCCTTGAAGTATAACACCTTTTTCAGGCGTTTTTTCTCATTTGTCTTCGCCTCTACTCAATGGCTTGCTCAGGATTTTGCAAAAAATTTTAGGTGAGAAAATTTTGAAAAATTTGCCTTCAAAACGCTTTTAAAAGCATTCTGAGTATTAGATTAGCAGAAATTTTCAGTTTTTGTAGCATGAAAGGGCCCGATTGGGCCGTTGCCCAACCAGAGCGAGAAAATTTTGAAAAAGTAGTCTTGAAACATACTTTTTTAAATGAACTCATCGGTCTAAAACTACCATTTGATGCCTTCTGTTTGTACCTGATACCTGTACCTGTTTCAGTCCAAAAATACCCAAAATCAGGTAGGTACAGTTCGAAGGTACCCGATCAGGTATCAGGTAGGTATCAGGTGGGTATTGCAAATCTACCTGATAATCAGGTACAGGTACAGGTATACCTGATCCACACTACCAAGCAACTATGAATTCAATGTGTAGGTGTTGTACTACTGTTGGAAAGTTCAGGGTTGAAAAACAGGTTCAGGTTCAAGTCAAAGCCAATATCGAAATTTCAGGTTCAAGTCCACCTTCTAAAAAACCTGGACAATAGGTTCAGCTTCAAGTCCACCGATATCTCCAAAAACTGTAGATATTTTGCGCTGCTTGCAACTTTTCTGAGCTATAAGCCTTTCTATTGGCAGTGAAAAATATAGATCAGACTTTACGGGGCAGTGTACTTTCGTTTTCTGACAGTTTTGGTTTGAAAATAGGTATAAAGACATGACATCTATAAAATTTTGTGCAATCCAACCGAAAATTTTACATAGTTTGACTAAAAATTGCACTTGAAATTTGAACCTGTGGAGAAAGTTCAATAAAACGGAACAGGTTCAACTCTGGCTGAAATAAAATAGGTTAAGGTTCAGGTTAAAGTCCACAAATTTCAGGTTAATACCTATTAATAGATCCAGGTTCAGTCGGACTTGCCAACAATATGTTGTACATTTAAAATGCATTCAAACAGAGAAGTGAAGTTACATAGTTTTCTTCACTACTAGTAATCTTATACGTAAGTACTGTCATACGTTTAACAGGTCAGTGTGCGGTAGGTAGACTACAGTCTGTTGTAGTTGGCTGGCTAGTTGCTGCGCAGTTATAAAACCCTCAGCAGCTACAGTAATTCAGCCAAAAAACACACCCACATTTCATTCCTTCCTTTTGATGTGAAGTTAGATTTCAAAAATACGAATGCAATTCCAATCGAACAAACACAGAATTATAATTTGCATTGCATACAGTTCATTTTATGATTTTTTCCGCGATATTCGATTGCTACTGCCTACTAGCGATTTTTGAAGAAAAACAAAAATTAATTTACGTATGGCTGGAATCTTATTCGTTACGACGTTACGGAAATTAATTTACGTAGCACGTTACAGCAAGAAATTAGCCGTTTTAATTTCCGTAACACGTTACGAATACGGAAATTAAAATCTGGTAAAACAGAAATAACGCGTACGTAAATTACCGATTTTAATTTACGTTGCTCATCCCTAGGTGTAGTTGCATCTGATAAAATCCAGAGCTCTTTTTCTAATTTGATTCCATACATTACCTCATCCTCTGGCAACCAGACAAAATCGTCTCCCTAAATGCAGGCAAATGTGTAAATTAATTGGATAAGGTTTGACAGAAAAATGTTACTTCATAAGCAGATTCATCAATTGGTTCCTGGGGTGGTAACTTGCTTTCTGCAACAGAGTCATCATCAGATTTTTTCCGCTTTACAGCGCTGGAACTGAGCCCTCCTTCTCGAAAAGTAGGATGCTATTTGACGAAAGGATACGTTCTTCAATACTAAAGCGTTTGTGGCTAACACCTTTTGGATCGGTCTTGGTCACTGTTCGCAGGCAATTCTGAGCTTCGCGGGCAGGTACACTGGCAAGTGGACTTTTAAGTTTAGTTTAAAAAACGCATTCTAAACAATAGAATGAGAGCCTATTGAACAAACGCACAGCTATGCGTTAGAAATCACCAAAAACCTAGTGTAACATAACGCCTGTTTAATTAAGTTCAACTATGGAAAAGGAAAAGATCCAAATTTTGGCACTAAAAATTCAAGTAGAGTAACATTGATGACTCACCTGATGCAGAAATTGATGGCGAATCGAACGGTGTAGAAGATTTTGAAGTGCGCCTCTCGGTTCATGAGTTATGGGCCGAAAGCTGTTGATCTACAGTTGACAACCTTCTGTGAGTGTGTACCATAGAATGCAAAATAGCGAAGAAGGGGTACACTCCAATTTTCAAATTAATGGGTTAATTCGATGCTAAATACAGTTAGTTTTCTAAACAGCAAATAAAATTCTGTGGCATCGCACGTATAAGCCACAAATAGTCAAAAACCTAAGCTAATGATTGCTCATATCAACTAAGGAAAATAAGTCGATCCAACTTTTTTCACTAAACGTTCAAGCAGAGTCTAACAATACCAGTGTGCCTGATGCAGAAATTGACGGCGAATCGAATGGTGCATTCGATTTTGATGTGCGCCTCTTGGTTCATGAGTTATGGCCGAAAACCGTTGATCAACAGTTGGTGGATTTGTGTGAGTGGGCACCATAAAATGCAAAATAGCGAAAAAGGGGTACATTCCGATTTTCAAATTAAGGTGTTAATTCGATGCTAAATAGAGTTAGTTTCTAAAACAACAAATAAAATTCTGTGGCCTTTCAGGTTTAGACCATGAAATCGGTCAAAAACCCAAAAACTTGTGCTTATGAAAGCATAAATTCAAGATTTTTTGGTCAAAACATTCATTGCATGAAATAAGTTTATAGTTTATCTGATGCAGAATTTCCTGAGCAATTCAATGGTGTGATTAGTTTTACAGAATATTGTTTCGTTCAGAAGTTATGGTCGGAAAACCATTTTCGGCGTTTTCCCATCGTTTTTCAAAAGAGGGTGGGAAATTGAAAAATTCAAATGTGGTTTCTTACTATGTGAGGGAAGGGCTATCCAACGATATATAAAGTTCAAAGATCCAACAAAGTTGGGGCAACTGTACATATGGGCTCACGAAAAAGTCGGCTATTACAGAAAACCAGTCTTAAATGTTTTGTTAGATTATTTAAGGTAAGCTTTTGAAGAATCCCTCATACTATAGGATTATTCCTTGGCCATACTGTAAGCACCATTAGGCCTAAATAGGTTTCCGATCCTTTTATGCTCGACTGTATGTAATCCAAAAACTAAGCACCCTGCCACTTTGCGAGGCAAAGTGGAACTTTGCCGAGATCGCAATATTTCGGAAAAATCGGCAAAAATCGCTAAATGGAAAGAAGGTGAAAAAGTTAGGCATGTGCAAGGCGTAGCTATGAAACGAACCCAGCACCTTTGGATTTGGGCTCAAATTCAGCTAAAGGTGCTGTTTTTCAGGTGAGTTTGGCAATTTTTGTGTCTGAAATTGTAAAAATCGCCAAAATTTGCTCAAAAATTGCTTTACAATTCATTTCAAGGCAGGAATTTGATTATAAAGTTGGATACATAAAGAGCACACTGTAGAGACAAAAGAGCTCTTCAGTTAAATTTCTGATTCTTTCTGAGATATGCATTACGCATACGCAATACGCAAAATACGCATTGGTTTTTACAATGCGTATACACAAACTAATACGCATTTGTAATCGGAATGCGTATACGCATACGCATACGCACTTAAAAAATCCGGTATTAAACAACACTAATGTCGTTAGTTTGTCTGTAGCTTGTATGTAGATCAGGTAAACAGATTTCAAACTGAAAAGTCGCGTCTGTCTGTCAAAGTAGCCAAGGTTAAAATATCTTTGCAACAAGAATGTTTGTGAAATGTTTTAGCATTTAGAATATTTAAAAAGACCAGGCACAAAGTCGCCAATTGCAAAAGGGCTAATTTCCGTCTCAGCTGGGCGCCTAATTACACAAAAGCTATGAATAGATATAATTTGGCCCAGTTGGCTTTTATAGCGCCTAACAAACTAAGCCTACAAAATCTTCAGTTATGGTGTCTTTCGGAGCCGTTACTATGGTTTTAGCTAGTTTCTGTCAAACACAAAGCGTATTCAAAAGTAAGCTAAGTGTTTGATATTAACAAAGCAGCTGATTCGAACATTTATTCACAGCCAAACAATGGATGCAAAGGGCAAAATTTTTATCGCGAGAGCATGCTTCACCGAAATGTCTGGAGTATTATGATAGAATGGGTAACGGTTGTGTAAGGTTTGACAGTGGTACATAATGTGATATTTTGCAGCTAGATTTACAAAATTCACTGGTGCATGTCAAGACAGCAACTCAGCAAATTTCGCAGTGCGTTGGCTAACCACAAGACGATGCGATACACTCTGCAACAAGCCACCTGGTCTCATGGCCCCTACTAACATTCACTGCGCTATCAATCCCCTGTTTTCCCCTTCGGCTTGGCAATCTACCTTCATCAATTTTCATTGTCTCTATGGGCTTTCTTTGTAAATCTTTTTTTCATTGCTTAGTAACAGTTGTTTCGTTCATACAGACCTGCCATACCTAAACAGAGGGTCCGGGAAGTGCTTAGACACATCGGAAATCCCCATTCTCAAGTTGATCTCTACACTGCCGGTTCAAGTTTTTTTAAAAGCAGTTTAATTGGATTTTGAGCGATATTGCCCTAGGACTGAGAGCTATTTAGCACTTTTGCAATGGTGTTTACTTACTGGAACAGTGACAATGAGTTGAGGCTCAGACCAAACATCTTTGGCTGACTTTGTGTTTAGATGTTTCCCTGCTGCACTGACAGCCATTGAAATAGAGAAAGAATTCTACAATCATTGCTCTCGTAAGCTGTTCAAGAAGTTGTGGGCATGGCAAACATGCTTTACCACGCAACTTTGTTTTAGAATGTCCTTTCACTGACTCTGCATGCATCCCTAAGTACTTGAGAAGTAATTCGTGGCTACGGCTCTCTGCCAACATCAGTCGCAGCAATAAATGTGTCAGAGGTTTCACTAGCGAATGTACAACGCAATACAGAGCACAGAACGATCTTTATATCCATGCTGTGCTGTTTAGCTGTAAATGTACAATACAGTGGAGTTTGCAATCCAGCTGAAGAAGCTGGAAGAACTTTTCCTTCTGCAGTACTGGCTATGAAAATCTACTGTCTAAGCTACTGCAGCTCAAAAACCTGTGGATTATACGATCAGCTGATAGGCATTCGCTGCATTAACTTTGGCTCAGCATCGTTAGAGCGACTGGATGCAAGTGTCCTGCTAACTGGGTGTCAATGTCACTACAAAAACACTGACAGGTAATCGCTCTGGTTGAAAGGACAACAATAATAACTAAAATTGCTAATAGTAAAGTGATCTCATTCAACCAAATTACATACAGTATAGATAAAAAAAAATGTCCCATCGCTTTTTCGGCCTTCACTCTAACGTTTCGTTCTCAGTCACTTCTTTACCGATTTGGCTCAAATTTTCAGCAAAAATTAACAACATGGTTGGCTAAATATTCTGCAAGTTTAGTGCCAAAATTCCAACTCATACTGGTTTTATGACCCGAAAACTTGGAATGAGGGTGGTCCACGCAAATTTATTTTTTTTCGGTAATACAAGCAGTACAGTCCTGAAACTTGCAGGAATGATTGTTGTTGCTACTGGGCATAACATACTAAGCGGGCAGCCCTGTAGCTCAAAGGGCACTAAAATGGGGGAATTTCAAAAACATGAGTGAAAATCCCATAGTTAAGAAATCTGCACCTTCTAGAATCAAAGCACTGAATCAACATAGATTGTAGCAGGAAGTTCGACAAACCAATGAACCTGATATTTAAGCTCTGTTCCACACCATAGTAACCATCCCTGCAGCGTTTTTTGAAAATTGAAAATCTTTAGAATCGTCATTTTGCCGGTTTTACGAAGAAAAGTCATATTTCGTCATGTTTTTGAAATTCCCCCATTTTAGTGCCCTTTGAGCTACAGGGCTGCCCGCCTAGTATGTTATGCCCAATAGCAACACCAATCATTCCCGCAAGTTTCAGGCCTGTACTCCTTGTATTCCCGAAAAAAATTAAATTTGCGTGGACCACCCTCATTCCTAGTTTTCGGGTCATAAAACCAGTATGAGTCGGAATTTTGGCACCACACTTGCAGAATATTTAGTCAACCATGTTGTTAATTTTTGCTGAAAATTTGAGCCAAATCGGTAAAGAAGTGACTGAGAACGAAACGTTTGAGTGAAGGCCGAAAAAGCGATGGGACATTTTTTTTTATCTATACTGTATATTCAATTTCAGAACTTGTATAACGCAGTACTCATGGAGTGATTTGGAAAAATGGTTTGCCTCAAAATGCTTGAGTAAGCAAATTGATGTCCTTTAGGAGATGGGTATTACAACTGATTGCATGTTGTTTGTAGATCCAGTATGTAAGCCAGGTGGTCCATGTCTCATATCGCATGACTGTGGGGGGTCTGTCGGATTCTGCGTCAACTATCAATGCTGCACTGATGGTAAAGACGAAACAATTAGGGAATGACTGACAATAATGGCAATGAAGAACGATGGTGATGACAACAGTGATGATGACTATAATGATAGCAATGACATGACGACGGTGGAAATATGATGATTGCGATGAAACAATTTTAGAACATTGTTCAACAAAAGCGTCCTGCATTGGTTCGTTTGTGCCTCCAACTTGTAATCGGGGCAGTTCATGTGTAGGCAGTTGCTCATGTTTACGCACGGCTGCTGCAAGCTCTCCAGGTATACCTAATTTCACACCCAGTTTCATGGCAAGCTATACTACAGCAACCACAAGCTCCATCCCAACAACAGTACCGACAACTGCTGCAACCACAGACTCCAACCAAACATCAGCACCAACAACCGCTACAACCACAAGCTCCACACCAACAACAGTACCAACAAGCGGTACAACCAAAAGCTCCAACTCAACAACAGTACCAACAACTGCTGCAACCACAAGCTCCATCCCAACAACAGTACCAACAACCGCTACAACAACCGCAAGCTCCATCCCAACAACAGTTCCGGCAACCGCTACAACCACAAGCTCCATCCCAACAACAGTTCCGGCAACCGCTACAACCACAAGCTCCATGCCAACAACAGTTCCGGCAACCGCTGCAACCACAAGCTCCAACCCACCAACAGTTCCGACAACCGCTACAACTACAAGCTCCAACCCAACAACAGTTCCGACAACCGCTACAACCACAAGCTCCAACCCAACAACAGTACCAACAACCACTACAACCACAAGCTCCAACCCAACAACAGTTCCAACAACCGCTACAACCACAAGCTCCAACCCAACAACAATTCCGACAACCGCTACAACTACAAGCTCCAACCCAACAACAGTTCCGACAACCGCTACAACCACAAGCTCCAACCCAACAACAGTACCAACAACCACTACAACCACAAGCTCCAACCCAACAACAGTTCCAACAAGCGCTACAACCACAAGCTCCAACCCAACAACAGTTCCGACAACTGCTACAACTACAAGCTCCAACCCAACAACAGTTCCGACAACCGCTGCAACCACAGACTCCAACCAAACATCAGCACCAACAACCGCTACAACCACAAGCTCCACACCAACAACAGTACCAACAAGCGGTACAACCAAAAGCTCCAACTCAACAACAGTACCAACAACCGCTGCAACCACAAGCTCCATCCCAACAACAGTACCAACAACCGCTACAACAACCACAAGCTCCAACCCAACAACAGTTGCGGCAAACGCTACAACCACAAGCTCCATCCCAACAACAGTTCCGGCAACCGCTACAACCACAAGCTCCATCCCAACAACAGTTCCGGCAACCGCTACAACCACAAGCTCCATCCCAACAACAGTTCCGGCAACCGCTGCAACCACAAGTTCCAACCCACCAACAGTTCCGACAACCGCTACAACCACAAGCTCCAACCCACCAACAGTTCCGACAACCGCTACAACCACAAGCTTCAACCCAACAACAATTCCGACAACCGCTACAACCACAAGCTCCAACCCAACAACAATTCCGACAACCGCTACAACCACAAGCTCCAACCCAACAACAGTACCAACAACCACTACAACCACAAGCTCCAACCCACCAACAGTTCCGACAACCGCTACAACCACAAGCTCCAACCCAACAACAATTCCGACAACCGCTACAACCACAAGCTCCATCCCAATTACAGTAACATGAAATTACCTAGGGAGCACTTGCAGGTCATTTTTGTTGATATTTCCTTTCCATGCCAAATAAATTAAGAGTCAGGCATTTTGTTCATGTTTCGGATTTGGCCATTGCACGCTTACCTCTTCTGAGCAAACGAAAGCTGAGCAACCGGAAATACCAGTTTTGAGAAGGGAACAGTTTCACATTTTTCAAATTGGTTTGCAACTGCAGTACTGTAATCCAATCCAAGTCTCAGCATTCTCCCTGTTTTCACCAAATTAAGGCTCGCGCGGCCGCGCCTGAAGTCGGGTTCTTCTAGTCTTTCCACCGACACTCTTCCGTTTTTTTGCTGAACATAAGGTTGGTTTTACTGTTTCTCACTGAATATGAGTTAGGCAGACATGTTATTCCTGTGTGTAGAAGTGTTGTAGATCTGGGTATTACAATCACGCCAGATTTCAAGTTTTCTGCTCATTGCCAAAAGATTGCTCACTCTGGTTTTCAAGTAGTAAACTTAATGTTCAAAGTTTTCATTCGATAAATACCGATTTTCTGCTTCAAATGTATAAAACTTTCGTGCTGTCTAAGTTAGAGTATGCCTCGGAGGTTTGGAACCCATATTTTCTGGCTGATATCGATCTGGTTGAGAGAGTTCAGAGATTGTTCACTCGCCGTTTGCCTGGTTTGGCTAATGTCTCCTATCCAGAACGTTTACGTACGTATACTGTACATAAAATCAAACCCTTAGAAGAACGTAGAATGGTGCGTGATCTGATTATCGTCTTTAAGATTATTAATGGTCTGGTGGATTTACCGAGGGAAGACTTTTTTGTCATCTTTGCCTCAACTGCCCCGACCAGGGGTCAGCCAAAAATTTATGTAACGCATACACGCTTGAGCTGCGCAAAAACTTCTTCGCCTGTCGGGCTGTTCCCTTGTGGAACAACCTTTCATCGGATATTGTAAACGGTCGGTCTCAAACTTTCGTTCTAAACTGGCCAAATTTGATCTGTCAAAGTTTCTGTGTGAGAGGGCTTTCGAGCCGGTCAATCGGCCCAGCCCGCCTACTGCTTAGAAGTACGTATGTACGGTATGCTGTGCTACTGAATAAACTTTCTTTCTTCTTCTTTCTTTCCTTAAGGGTAAGGCTGATCCTAACGCTGAACCTGCACCAAGTTAAGCCTAAGCCTGACCCTAAGCATAACCTTGAAACTGAGGCCTAGAGTTAGGGTGGTCGGCGGATCGGGGAATGGTCCGTGTACCGAAACCGAGGTGTCCAAACGTGCCCCAAAATTTGCAAAACAAAATTTCGTGAATTTTAAACTACGGTCTCTGTGTGCGGTTCGGAATCCACAACCCGCAATTTCCGTACCAGGCAGTCGGACCGAATTCGGTGGGGTTCCGGGGTCTGACTCCATATTGCCTGAATGTGCGCCAGATAGGTGCGTCGTTGGTATCACCCGATCAAAGTCCCCTAGACGGTCTGGCGGTTGACGATTCCGCTGCGGGTGGTGTCGTCCTTGTGGTCGCGGCTGAGCTGGTTCTGGCGCGGTCGCCTCAGCTTTGTAGACAGTCGGTCCCGGCCGGTCGGCAACGCGTTGCAGGTTGCGCCCATTCCACTTCTGCTTATCCGACAGCAGGTAGTTGAATTTGCCGAGCACCTTCAGAACAGTCAGTACTTTGCCGCTCCAGGGACTCAGTCCTTTGAGCGTGTGAGGCCGCCTGGTGCGCACCTTCTGCCCAACAGTGAACGTTGGTCCTGAGCTGGTAGTAGTACGTTGGCTTGACTGCTGTTGTCTCTGCCGCGACTGCATGTCCTCCCCTCCTTCCTCTTTTTGAGCTGTTTTGCAGGGTTGTCGGTAGACTTCCCAGCCCAAATGAGGTCGGTGTCCGAAAAACTTCTGCGCAGGGCTGAGTTCCTGGCCCTCTCGAGCTGTGGCGCGGAAGTGTGCTAGCGAACGTTGCAGGCCTTCTTCCCACGGTAGACTAGCGCTGAACGTCTGAATGTGGTGTTTGATGAATCTGTTGAAAACCTCAACGAACGCGTTCTGCTGGGGAGTGTAGACTGGTGTTGTCTCATGGATGATGTCCCGTTCAGTCAGAAAGTTCCGGTACTCATCGCTGATGAACTGTGGGCCGTTATCAGAGATTAGTTTTGCGGGGTTGCCAAACCTCGCGAAAATCTCCTTGAGCCAGCGAATGATTCTGCCAGAAGTGGTGTCCTTTGTGCACAGAATCTCTGGGAACTTGGAGTAGTTGTCCACGAGAACAACGATATTCTTCTGATGAGCAGGGGCGTTATCGAATGGCCCTGTGATGTCGATGGAAAGTTCTTCCCACGGCTCCTTCGGTGTGTACAGATGCTGGCCCTGCAGGTGCAGCTTGGGTGCTGACTTGGCCGAGTTGAGACAGTTGCCACAGTCCACGACGAAACGCTCAGCCTCTGTAGCCATTCCCGGCCACCAGTAGGTCTCTCTAAGCTTCCATTTGAACGCAACGATGCCTGGATGTCCTTCATGAGCCATGGATAGCAGATCTGTTGGCAGTGAGGTCGGAACCAGAATCTGGCTTTTGTCTCGGATGACATATCCATGCTCCAGCGAGAGGTTGTCCCATAGAGTGTAGAACACTGTTGACTGGAGTTGAGGTGGCAGCTTAGGCTTAGCTGGCCAGCCTGTGGTGCAGAAACGCTTCACACAGAGTTGCAGCTGAGGGTCCAGGTCCGTAGCCTTAGCAATTTTCTCGATCGAAAATCCCCTCTGAGTAGTACTGCAGACTCTAGGCACGTCCGGCACCTTCTGCAGCCTTGACAATGCATCTGCCATGTAGTTTTTTTCGTCCTGCCACGAATTCGACTGAGTAGTCAAAAACGTTGAGGCGATGCCCCCGACAGCATTTGGTGGGGTCCAACGTGTGGTGTCCGAATGCCACTGGGTATTCCTGGCCACAGTGCATCTGAGACAGCATTCCCCCGATACCGTAAGCAGAGGCGTCTGTAGTAACGATGGTGGGTTTCTCCGGGTTAAACATCTTCAGTTTCAGCCCTCCATGGTTGCAGATGAGAGATTTGAGTCGATCGAACACAGCTTGCTCTGGCTGCTCCCACTTGAATTTCGTGTCTGCTCGGGTGAGCACACGTAGTGGTTCTGAGGCGTCGGTCAGGCAAGGAACGAACTTGCTCAGGTAGTTGATCGCACCCAAAAAACTCTGCACGTCCAGCTTGTTCTGCGATAGTTCCATGTTGCGAATCGAGTCCAACTTGTGTGGATCCGGGCTGACCCATCCGTTGGCGATTACATGGCCCAGAAACGAGATGCTGGGTGAGGCGACAGTGCACTTGCTGAGGTTCAGTCGGAGGTTCTTTTCGTCCAACTTCTGTAGAACTAGCCGTAGAGTGCGGTTGTGGTCCTCACGTTTCTTACCATAGACAACGATATCGTCTATGTAGGGCTGACATCCAGGAATTCCAGCAAGCGTTTCGTGAACCAGCTTCTGGAAGATGGCTGCGGAATCCTTGAGTCCCATGGGCAGCTTCCGATAAGCGTAGTAGCCCCAGGGTGTTGCTGTAGTCGTCAGCAGCTGAGACTCATCATCAAGCTCAATGTTGAAATAGGCCTTTCGCAGGTCTATTTTGCTGAACACTGTAGCAGCGGCAAGTTGCGTGTACAGCAAATCCTGGATGTTGGGTAGTGGAAACAGGACTGGATCCACGTTCTTGTTGAGCGGAGACAGGTCGGAAGTGATGCGTACAGCAGTAGGATTGTCTGCTATTGCCACCATGACCATTCCATGCACGTAGTCTGAGTGCGCGACCTTCTCCCAAATGCCTTGTGCCTCCATCTCCTTGACTGCCTTCTCCACTAGCTGTCTGAAGCGCATGTGGTACCCTGGCATCAGGTTTCAGTCTGATTCGGTGCTTGAATCCCGGGAAAGTGCCGATGTCTACGCTGGTGAGCTTAGGAAAGCTGTGTAGCAGTGGCAGCAATCCTGCTTTCTCCCATGTGCCGGTATCCCTAGCTGGTAGCATAGGGGTAGAGACGTCAGAGATGTCTGCTGGTGGCGCGCTGCTGGCGGCGACACCGTCGTTGGCATCCTCTGGTGAGCTGGACTGAGTGACTGCGCAAACGTTGCTGCTCCTCGACTGGATAGTGATGTGCACTGGATCCAGAGCACGCATCGCGTCTATGCCGAGTGTATTGTGGCAGGAATCGCCGAACACATACACAGGCATGTTGGCAGTCCGTCCTTGGAAGGAAAGTTGAGCAGGAAATTGTCCTTCGATAGGCACTTCTGACTGATCGAAATTGAGGATAGGGTCGGCCGTCTGCAGTCTCGTCGCTCGAAAGTACTTATAGAACTCGTCCCAGAGTGATACCAGTGACATCCGAGCCTGTGTCGACCATCAGGCGCAGCGGTTCGGCAGGCGCATCGTCGGTAGAGGCGATGTAGACCTCATCAATAAGGTGGTTGAGTGTGTATGGCATTCACACTCTTCCGGCCCTTTTTGTGATTGCTGCGCACCTGGTGAGTAGTCAGACACTGTTGTTTGGCGGTAGGGCGCGAGGTAGAGCACGGGTTGCTCCTGCACACTCGCTGGAAGTGTCCCTGTTTGCCACAGTTGCTGCAGGTTTGGCCTCTGGCGCGGCATCTGGAATCCTTGCTGTCCATGTGTGATGGATCTCCACAATGCCGGCAGGCTCTCTTGCTGGTTGTCTGACGGTTGGTTGAGGTACTGGGGCATACCGGCGTAGGTCGGGGTCCTGTGTGCTGTGCGGAGCTAGGTCCCTTGCCCCGGTTGTACCGGTGGTGTGAGGTAGCGCTGATCTGCGATGACCCAGGTGCCATCTTAGCAGCATCCTTTTTGGTGCTCTCATCGGCCAACGCGAGTTGTGTGAATTTCGTCAAATTCACCTCATCCTGGGTGAGTAGTTTCTCCTGCGTCTCACGACTGTGTAGTCCACGCACCATCTGAATCGCTAGCAGGTAGTCGATTAGCGTTCGCTCCTCCACGCGTCTGGTTCCCTCCTCAACCGGGAAGGTGCACTGCTGGATCAGGGTCCTGAGTACATGGAGGTAATCAGTGACTGACTCGGCAGATCCTTGTGAGTGTTGCATGAAGTCGAACAGAGCCCTCACTGGGTTGATTGGCCTGTAGAATGTCTCCCGGGCGGCTGTCAGGAATTCCTCGAAGCTGGCATCTGGATCAGCGTTGAACACAGGGTGACTGGCGAATTGAGGCAGCGCAGCTGTCCCCAAAAACGAAAGAAGAAAATCGTTCTTTTCCTTGTCCGTCAGTTTCGCCATGTTGTCCCTTGTTGCGTCCAGTCCAGTTAGGAATGCAGAAAACAGCCGCTCCCAGAGTGGCCATCGAAGAGGAGGCTGATCATCAGTTGTCTGCCAGTAGGACTGCGGTGCTGGGATGTGTAGTCGTTTAGTAGACATCGCGGTGGTTGTTGCACGATTTCCGGTAGTTTCCGCGTTGTTTCCGGTAGTTTCCGCGTTGTTTCAATTCGGCACCCGGCGGTACAAAACTGTGAAGTTGCGGAGCCGCGACACTGCGAAGAAACGTTGTCACACTGCGAAGAAACGCGTCGGTGCGACACTGCGAAGACTTCGGCGCTGCGAAGGCTCCCCGGTACGGACGTACGGTTCCTCCTGTGGTACGGACGTGCGGTTCCTCCTCCGATGCGGATTCTCCCCGGTATGGACGTAAGGTTCCTCCGTCGGTGCGAACGCTGTGAATCCTCCTCCGGTGCGAACGCTGCGAATCCTCCTCCGGTAGGGACGAGTAGACACGCGCAGGCTTCTCCTCCTCCGGCAGGAACGAGTAGACGCGAGTAGACTTCTCCTCCTCCGGCAGGAACGAGTAGACACGAGTAGGCGTGTCCTCCTCCGGCAGGAACAAAGTAGGCACGAGTAGATGTCTCCTCTCCAACCAAATGAGTGGGAAAAACGCCAACCGTTGGTGTTTGTGCGTCCTTCCTCTTCTGAGTTGAGAGCAGCCGCCAACCAGGCGTGCGTCCGAAATTTGGCAGGTGAAGAAATACCGTCCTCCCTCGGAAATCGGCGTTTTTTTTCTTCCACGATCGTCGAATGCCATCGTTGGTCGCCTGTTGATTTATTCGTGGTTGCCTCTGGGGTCTCGGTTGTAGCTGTTGCTTTCTGTGGCAGCCGATCAACAACAACTTTTACCTCCAACAAACAATTAAATAAACTGGAGAATGTAGACACGACCGCTCGCCAGGTAGTCAGACGGAGAGAGTGATAGAATGTTCTAGAGAACAATGGGCGAGTGGGCAACTAATCACACGGCGCTACAATACAGTGTCTGGCGTGTACGTGGTTACTGTAGGCTATCGCGGTTGTCTATACAACAAGTGGTGTGTATTTGCTAGCTGGCGCAACTACACACTCAACGCCAAAAATAAAATCAGCTCAAAATTTTTTTGTATCAACTTAGCCTGTTTTTATGAATTCAAAAAAAGGTAACTTTCAGTGTAGGTAGCTTAAGTGTCCCTCAAAGTAACCCTCTTTTCCCGTTTGTGGACTTTGTCTCTGTTTTGAGAAATTAATGTTCGAATTTTCATGCACACGTTGGTAGAAAAAACCGAAATTTACTTTCAGCTTTCGTTTGAGCAGACGGATCTTTTAGCGGTTGGTCTCGCTTGAAAGAGCGCGCAATGGCCGATCGATTGGTTGGTCGCCCGTCAGAAACAAAACACTGAGTCGGGTACTGTAAGCTGAGTCAGATACTGTACTGTAAACTGTGTCGGGTACTGTACTGTAAACCGGTTTTTTTCGTGAGGGTCCGAAAAAAACATAAATCGCGGGAAAAATTCAAGGTAAAAATAGCTAATTTATGTTATTTTTCTGTTAAAAAATGGACTTTTTGGATGTGCAATAGGCTATACTGACTCAAAACTGTAAGAAAAACAACAGAAAAGACCAAATTTGGCATGATAAAACAAAAATGCAAACTGCTGTAAGAAAATTTGCATATAGCGTTATTGATGAAACCTGTCAGACACTGTTTCATGCATGTTCCGTGATTTATATCTATGTAACACGTGTATTACTGTCTGGAATGACTTAGGAAGGCGCTAGAAAGTTAGAATTATAAAAACAGGCTAAGGATACCAAGAACTTGAGCTGGATTTTGATGTGTTTGGCGTTGAGTGTGTAGTTGCGCCAGCTAGCAAATACACACCACTTGTTGTATAGACAACCGCGATAGCCTACAGTAACCACGTACACGCCAGACACTGTATTGTAGCGCCGTGTGATTAGTTGCCCACTCGCCCATTGTTCTCTAGAACATTCTATCACTCTCTCCGTCTGACTACCTGGCGAGCGGTCGTGTCTACATTCTCCAGTTTATTTAATTGTTTGTTGGAGGTAAAAGTTGTTGTTGATCGGCTGCCACAGAAAGCAACAGCTACTACCAAGACCGCAGAGGAAACCAACAATAAATCAACTGGCGACCAACGGTGGCATTCGACGATCGTGGAAGAAAGAAAACGCCGATTTCCGAGGGAGGACGGTATTTCTTCACCTGCCAAATTTCGGACGCACGCCTGGTTGGCGGCTGCTCTCAACTCAGAAGAGGAAGGACGCACAAACACCAACGGTTGGCGTTTTTCCCACTCATTTGGTTGGAGAGGAGACATCTACTCGTGCCTACTTTGTTCCTGCCGGAGGAGGACACGCCTACTCGTGTCTACTCGTTCCTGCCGGAGGAGGAGAAGTCTACTCGCGTCTACTCGTTCCTGCCGGAGGAGGAGAAGCCTGCGCGTGTCTACTCGTCCCTACCGGAGGAGGATTCGCAGCGTTCGCACCGGAGGAGGATTCACAGCGTTCGCACCGACGGAGGAACCTTACGTCCATACCGGGGAGAATCCGCATCGGAGGAGGAACCGCACGTCCGTACCACAGGAGGAACCGTACGTCCGTACCGGGGGAGCCTTCGCAGCGCCGAAGTCTTCGCAGTGTCGCACCGACGCGTTTCTTCGCAGTGTGACAACGTTTCTTCGCAGTGTCGCGGCTCCGCAACTTCACAGTTTCGTACCGCCGGGTGCCGAATTGAAACAACGCGGAAACTACCGGAAACAACGCGGAAACTACCGGAAATCGTGCAACAACCACCGCGATGTCTACTAAACGACTACACATCCCAGCACCGCAGTCCTACTGGCAGACAACTGATGATCAGCCTCCTCTTCGATGGCCACTCTGGGAGCGGCTGTTTTCTGCATTCCTAACTGGACTGGACGCAACAAGGGACAACATGGCGAAACTGACGGACAAGGAAAAGAACGATTTTCTTCTTTCGTTTTTGGGGACAGCTGCGCTGCCTCAATTCGCCAGTCACCCTGTGTTCAACGCCGATCCAGATGCCAGCTTCGAGGAATTCCTGACAGCCGCCCGGGAGACATTCTACAGGCCAATCAACCCAGTGAGGGCTCTGTTCGACTTCATGCAACACTCACAAGGATCTGCCGAGTCAGTCACTGATTACCTCCATGTACTCAGGACCCTGATCCAGCAGTGCACCTTCCCGGTTGAGGAGGGAACCAGACGCGTGGAGGAGCGAACGCTAATCGACTACCTGCTAGCGATTCAGATGGTGCGTGGACTACACAGTCGTGAGACGCAGGAGAAACTACTCACCCAGGATGAGGTGAATTTGACGAAATTCACACAACTCGCGTTGGCCGATGAGAGCACCAAAAAGGATGCTGCTAAGATGGCACCTGGGTCATCGCAGATCAGCGCTACCTCACACCACCGGTACAACCGGGGCAAGGGACCTAGCTCCGCACAGCACACAGGACCCCGACCTACGCCGGTATGCCCCAGTACCTCAACCAACCGTCAGACAACCAGCAAGAGAGCCTGCCGGCATTGTGGAGATCCATCACACATGGACAGCAAGGATTCCAGATGCCGCGCCAGAGGCCAAACCTGCAGCAACTGTGGCAAACAGGGACACTTCCAGCGAGTGTGCAGGAGCAACCCGTGCTCTACCTCGCGCCCTACCGCCAAACAACAGTGTCTGACTACTCACCAGGTGCGCAGCAATCACAAAAAGGGCCGGAAGAGTGTGAATGCCATACACACTCAACCACCTTATTGTGAGGTCTACATCGCCTCTACCGACGATGCGCCTGCCGAACCGCTGCGCCTGATGGTCGACACAGGCTCGGATGTCACTGGTATCACTCGGGACGAGTTCTATAAGTACTTTCGAGCGACGAGACTGCAGACGGCCGACCCTATCCTCAATTTCGATCAGTCAGAAGTGCCTATCGAAGGACAATTTCCTGCTCAACTTTCCTTCCAAGGACGGACTGCCAACGTGCCTGTGTATGTGTTCGGCGATTCCTGCCACAATACACTCGGCATAGACGCGATGCGTGCTCTGGATCCAGTGCACATCACTATCCAGTCGAGGAGCAGCAACGTTTGCGCAGTCACTCAGTCCAGCTCACCAGAGGATGCCAACGACGGTGTCGCCGCCAGCAGCGCGCCACCAGCAGACATCTCTGACGTCTCTACCCCTATGCTACCAGCTAGGGATACCGGCACATGGGAGAAAGCAGGATTGCTGCCACTGCTACACAGCTTTCCTAAGCTCACCAGCGTAGACATCGGCACTTTCCCGGGATTCAAGCACCGAATCAGACTGAAACCTGATGCCAGGGTACCACATGCGCTTCAGACAGCTAGTGGAGAAGGCAGTCAAGGAGATGGAGGCACAAGGCATTTGGGAGAAGGTCGCGCACTCAGACTACGTGCATGGAATGGTCATGGTGGCAATAGCAGACAATCCTACTGCTGTACGCATCACTTCCGACCTGTCTCCGCTCAACAAGAACGTGGATCCAGTCCTGTTTCCACTACCCAACATCCAGGATTTGCTGTACACGCAACTTGCCGCTGCTACAGTGTTCAGCAAAATAGACCTGCGAAAGGCCTATTTCAACATTGAGCTTGATGATGAGTCTCAGCTGCTGACGACTACAGCAACACCCTGGGGCTACTACGCTTATCGGAAGCTGCCCATGGGACTCAAGGATTCCGCAGCCATCTTCCAGAAGCTGGTTCACGAAACGCTTGCTGGAATTCCTGGATGTCAGCCCTACATAGACGATATCGTTGTCTATGGTAAGAAACGTGAGGACCACAACCGCACTCTACGGCTAGTTCTACAGAAGTTGGACGAAAAGAACCTCCGACTGAACCTCAGCAAGTGCACTGTCGCCTCACCCAGCATCTCGTTTCTGGGCCATGTAATCGCCAACGGATGGGTCAGCCCGGATCCACACAAGTTGGACTCGATTCGCAACATGGAACTATCGCAGAACAAGCTGGACGTGCAGAGTTTTTTGGGTGCGATCAACTACCTGAGCAAGTTCGTTCCTTGCCTGACCGACGCCTCAGAACCACTACGTGTGCTCACCCGAGCAGACACGAAATTCAAGTGGGAGCAGCCAGAGCAAGCTGTGTTCGATCGACTCAAATCTCTCATCTGCAACCATGGAGGGCTGAAACTGAAGATGTTTAACCCGGAGAAACCCACCATCGTTACTACAGACGCCTCTGCTTACGGTATCGGGGGAATGCTGTCTCAGATGCACTGTGGCCAGGAATACCCAGTGGCATTCGGACACCACACGTTGGACCCCACCAAATGCTGTCGGGGGCATCGCCTCAACGTTTTTGACTACTCAGTCGAATTCGTGGCAGGACGAAAAAAACTACATGGCAGATGCATTGTCAAGGCTGCAGAAGGTGCCGGACGTGCCTAGAGTCTGCAGTACTACTCAGAGGGGATTTTCGATCGAGAAAATTGCTAAGGCTACGGACCTGGACCCTCAGCTGCAACTCTGTGAAGCGTTTCTGCACCACAGGCTGGCCAGCTAAGCCTAAGCTGCCACCTCAACTCCAGTCAACAGTGTTCTACACTCTATGGGACAACCTCTCGCTGGAGCATGGATATGTCATCCGAGACAAAAGCCAGATTCTGGTTCCGACCTCACTGCCAACAGATCTGCTATCCATGGCTCATGAAGGACATCCAGGCATCGTTGCGTTCAAATGGAAGCTTAGAGAGACCTACTGGTGGCCGGGAATGGCTACAGAGGCTGAGCGTTTCGTCGTGGACTGTGGCAACTGTCTCAACTCGGCCAAGTCAGCACCCAAGCTGCACCTGCAGGGCCAGCATCTGTACACACCGAAGGAGCCGTGGGAAGAACTTTCCATCGACATCACAGGGCCATTCGATAACGCCCCTGCTCATCAGAAGAATATCGTTGTTCTCGTGGACAACTACTCCAAGTTCCCAGAGATTCTGTGCACAAAGGACACCACTTCTGGCAGAATCATTCGCTGGCTCAAGGAGATTTTCGCGAGGTTTGGCAACCCCGCAAAACTAATCTCTGATAACGGCCCACAGTTCATCAGCGATGAGTACCGGAACTTTCTGACTGAACGGGACATCATCCATGAGACAACACCAGTCTACACTCCCCAGCAGAACGCGTTCGTTGAGGTTTTCAACAGATTCATCAAACACCACATTCAGACGTTCAGCGCTAGTCTACCGTGGGAAGAAGGCCTGCAACGTTCGCTAGCACACTTCCGCGCCACAGCTCGAGAGGGCCAGGAACTCAGCCCTGCGCAGAAGTTTTTCGGACACCGACCTCATTTGGGCTGGGAAGTCTACCGACAACCCTGCAAAACAGCTCAAAAAGAGGAAGGAGGGGAGGACATGCAGTCGCGGCAGAGACAACAGCAGTCAAGCCAACGTACTACTACCAGCTCAGGACCAACGTTCACTGTTGGGCAGAAGGTGCGCACCAGGCGGCCTCACACGCTCAAAGGACTGAGTCCCTGGAGCGGCAAAGTACTGACTGTTCTGAAGGTGCTCGGCAAATTCAACTACCTGCTGTCGGATAAGCAGAAGTGGAATGGGCGCAACCTGCAACGCGTTGCCGACCGGCCGGGACCGACTGTCTACAAAGCTGAGGCGACCGCGCCAGAACCAGCTCAGCCGCGACCACAAGGACGACACCACCCGCAGCGGAATCGTCAACCGCCAGACCGTCTAGGGGACTTTGATCGGGTGATACCAACGACGCACCTATCTGGCGCGCATTCAGGCAATATGGAGTCAGACCCCGGAACCCCACCGAATTCGGTCCGACTGCCTGGTACGGAAATTGCGGGTTGTGGATTCGGAACCGCACACAGAGACC
Organism: Sabatieria punctata; assembly: GCA_030248155.1. NCBI lineage: Eukaryota > Metazoa > Nematoda > Chromadorea > Araeolaimida > Comesomatidae > Sabatieria > Sabatieria punctata. The sequence continues at coordinate 23,003 of JASANB010003741.1, forward strand.
GTAGTTTAAAATTCACGAAATTTTGTTTTGCAAATTTTGGGGCACGTTTGGACACCTCGGTTTCGGTACACGGACCATTCCCCGATCCGCCGACCACCCTAACTCTAGGCCTCAGTTTCAAGGTTATGCTTAGGGTCAGGCTTAGGCTTAACTTGGTGCAGGTTCAGCGTTAGGATCAGCCTTACCCTTAAGGAAAGAAAGAAGAAGAAAAGAAAAGTTTATTCAGTAGCACAGCATACCGTACATACGTACTTCTAAGCAGTAGGCGGGCTGGGCCGATTGACCGGCTCGAAAGCCCTCTCACACAGAAACTTTGACAGATCAAATTTGGCCAGTTTAGAACGAAAGTTTGAGACCGACCGTTTACAATATCCGATGAAAGGTTGTTCCACAAGGGAACAGCCCGACAGGCGAAGAAGTTTTTGCGCAGCTCAAGCGTGTATACGTTACATAAATTTTTGGCTGACCCCTGGTCGGGGCAGTTGAGGCAAAGATGACAAAAAAGTCTTCCCTCGGTAAATCCACCAGACCATTAATAATCTTAAAGACGATAATCAGATCACGCACCATTCTACGTTCTTCTAAGGGTTTGATTTTATGTACAGTATATGTACAGTGGCGGCCAAAAGTTTGGACGCACCCCCAAAATTTTCAGATTTCTGTTAATAACACCTGTTCTGTTTGCAGTTTGCGGATGAAGTTGCGTGATAAGTTTGTGCATAGTAGCCCTGCATAACCTGTAACCATATGGTGTTCGGTCCCCCTCACGTTGCTGTAGTATGAATCCATTTTCCAAAGACCCCAGCAAAATGGGTGGACAAAAGTTTGGACGCACCTATGATTATCAAGATTTTTTGCTTTCCAGATGTTTTGTATGGAACCTAGCGGTCGTTAATATGTGTAGCTGCTATTTAATCTTCTTTTTATTGCAATTTAGCGGCAGTTTGGAGGATGGCTCAGTCCAACCAACTTATTCAACCAAAGAGGGCTCTTGTGCTTGAGCTCAGACAGAGTGGTCTCTCTAATTTCAGATAGCCTGACAAGTCGGGTGTTCCGGAAATAGGTGTTCGTTCTGCCTTAGTTGTCGTCTCTGAAACCGGTTCAAACGTCAATCGGAAACGAACCAGTCCACCGAAATCGCATACAATATGGCAGGGATGGGTCCTTGTGACGATATGCCTAGTTGATCGGTATAAGACTGCTCTTAAGGTAACAGAGCAAATCGAGGCTGCGTGTGGTCAAAGCATCTCTGTATGAACCCCTCACCGAATTCTACTGCAAAAAGGGTTGAGTTGTTGCATCGCAAGGAAAAAAACACCTATCAACTTTTGTGACCGCAAAAACGGTTCCAGTGGACAAAGGCCCACCTACATTGGACCATTGTAGATTGGTTCCAAGCTTTTCTGGAGGGACGAAAAGAAGTGGAATCGGTGCGGAAGCGATGGCCGGCTATATGTCAAGCCGTTTGTGGGCGAAGAATTCCGACCAGACTGTGCAGAGCATTGTAAAGTGGGGAGGCGGCAGCATTATTATGCGGACTTCTTTCCCATTGAAAGGCCTAGGGCCCATTTACTGTATCCATAGGATCACGGATAAAACCGACTACACCAACATGTTGGTAGACACCATGCTGTAATATGTAGAACAGAACCTCGGGCTGAATTGGATGTTTCAACGGGATAATGACCCCGAACACACGGCGAGGTCAGTTAAACAGTGGTTCGCTAACTACAAAGTCGCAGTTTTGGACCGGCCTGCTCAGTCACCTGACCTGAATCCAATCGAAAATTTGTGGAGATATGTCCAGCGAGACGTTATCAGTAAAGCACCCCTAGATCTGTCCGATCTGGAGACAGCAATCACAGAATTTTGGATTTGTATTCCCCAGTCAGTGTGCCAGAAACTGGTCAACTCTATGCCCAAGCGCTGTGCAGTTGTGGTCAAGTCTTATGGCTTCATAACAAAGTGCTAGTCGCCTAAATACATGTTTCATTCTTGCTTGTTCTTTATTGTTGCAGGTTGCTCCGTTTTTATAAAAAATCCGTTGGTGCGTCCAAACTTTTGTCCACCCATTTTGCTGGGGTCTTTGGAAGATGGATTCATACTACAGCAACGTGAGGGGGACGGAAGACCATATGGTTTCAGGTTATGCCGGGCTACTATGCACAAACTTAGCGCGCAACTTCATCCGCAAACTGCAGACAGAACAGGTGTTATTAACAGAAAACTGAAAATTTCGGGGGTGCGTCCAAACTTTTGGCCGCCACTGTATGTAAACGTTCTGGATAGGAGACATTAGCCAAACCAGGCAAACGGCGAGTGAACAATCTCTGAACTCTCTCAACCAGATCGATATCAGCCAGAAAATATGGGTTCCAAACCTCCGAGGCATACTCTAACTTAGACAGCACGAAAGTTTTATACATTTGAAGCAGAAAATCGGTATTTATCGAATGAAAACTTTGAACATTAAGTTTACTACTTGAAAACCAGAGTGAGCAATCTTTTGGCAATGAGCAGAAAACTTGAAATCTGGCGTGATTGTAATACCCAGATCTACAACACTTCTACACACAGGAATAACATGTCTGCCTAACTCATACTCAGTGAGAAACAGTAAAACCAACCTTATGTTCAGCAAAAAATCGGAAGAGTGTCGGTGGAAAGACTAGAGGAACCCGACTTCAGGCGCGGCCGCGCGAGCCTTAATTTGGTGAAAACAGGGAGAATGCTGAGACTTGGATTGGATTACAGTACTGCAGTTGCAAACCAATTTGAAAAATGTGAAACTGTTCCCTTCTCAAAACTGGTATTTCCGGTTGCTCAGCTTTCGTTTGCTCAGAAGAGGTAAGCGTGCAATGGTCAAATCCGAAACATGAACAAAATGCCTGACTCTTAATTTATTTGGCATGGAAAGGAAATATCAACAAAAATGACCTGCAAGTGCTCCCTAGGTAATTTCATGTTACTGTAATTGGGATGGAGCTTGTGGTTGTAGCGGTTGTCGGAATTGTTGTTGGGTTGGAGCTTGTGGTTGTAGCGGTTGTTGGAACTGTTGTTGGGTTGGAGCTTGTGGTTGTAGTGGTTGTTGGTACTGTTGTTGGGTTGGAGCTTGTGGTTGTAGCGGTTGTCGGAACTGTTGTTGGGTTGGAGCTTGTAGTTGTAGCAGTTGTCGGAACTGTTGTTGGGTTGGAGCTTGTGGTTGTAGCGCTTGTTGGAACTGTTGTTGGGTTGGAGCTTGTGGTTGTAGTGGTTGTTGGTACTGTTGTTGGGTTGGAGCTTGTGGTTGTAGCGGTTGTCGGAACTGTTGTTGGGTTGGAGCTTGTAGTTGTAGCGGTTGTCGGAATTGTTGTTGGGTTGGAGCTTGTGGTTGTAGCGGTTGTTGGAACTGTTGTTGGGTTGGAGCTTGTGGTTGTAGTGGTTGTTGGTACTGTTGTTGGGTTGGAGCTTGTGGTTGTAGCGGTTGTCGGAACTGTTGTTGGGTTGGAGCTTGTAGTTGTAGCGGTTGTCGGAACTGTTGGTGGGTTGGAGCTTGTGGTTGCAGCGGTTGCCGGAACTGTTGTTGGCATGGAGCTTGTGGTTGTAGCGGTTGCCGGAACTGTTGTTGGGATGGAGCTTGTGGTTGTAGCGGTTGCCGGAACTGTTGTTGGGATGGAGCTTGTGGTTGTAGCGGTTGCCGGAACTGTTGTTGGGTTGGAGCTTGCGGTTGTTGTAGCGGTTGTTGGTACTGTTGTTGGGATGGAGCTTGTGGTTGCAGCAGTTGTTGGTACTGTTGTTGAGTTGGAGCTTTTGGTTGTACCGCTTGTTGGTACTGTTGTTGGTGTGGAGCTTGTGGTTGTAGCGGTTGTTGGTGCTGATGTTTGGTTGGAGTCTGTGGTTGCAGCAGTTGTCGGTACTGTTGTTGGGATGGAGCTTGTGGTTGCTGTAGTATAGCTTGCCATGAAACTGGGTTTGAAATTAGGTATACCTGGAGAGCTTGCAGCAGCCGTGCGTAAACATGAGCAACTGCCTACACATGAACTGCCCCGATTACAAGTTGGAGGCACAAACGAACCAATGCAGGACGCTTTTGTTGAACAATGTTCTAAAATTGTTTCATCGCAATCATCATATTTCCACCGTCGTCATGTCATTGCTATCATTATAGTCATCATCACTGTTGTCATCACCATCGTTCTTCATTGCCATTATTGTCAGTCATTCCCTAATTGTTTCGTCTTTACCATCAGTGCAGCATTGATAGTTGACGCAGAATCCGACAGACCCCCCACAGTCATGCGATATGAGACATGGACCACCTGGCTTACATACTGGATCTACAAACAACATGCAATCAGTTGTAATACCCATCTCCTAAAGGACATCAATTTGCTTACTCAAGCATTTTGAGGCAAACCATTTTTCCAAATCACTCCATGAGTACTGCGTTATACAAGTTCTGAAATTGAATATACAGTATAGATAAAAAAAAATGTCCCATCGCTTTTTCGGCCTTCACTCAAACGTTTCGTTCTCAGTCACTTCTTTACCGATTTGGCTCAAATTTTCAGCAAAAATTAACAACATGGTTGACTAAATATTCTGCAAGTGTGGTGCCAAAATTCCGACTCATACTGGTTTTATGACCCGAAAACTAGGAATGAGGGTGGTCCACGCAAATTTAATTTTTTCGGGAATACAAGGAGTACAGGCCTGAAACTTGCGGGAATGATTGGTGTTGCTATTGGGCATAACATACTAGGCGGGCAGCCCTGTAGCTCAAAGGGCACTAAAATGGGGGAATTTCAAAAACATGACGAAATATGACTTTTCTTCGTAAAACCGGCAAAATGACGATTCTAAAGATTTTCAATTTTCAAAAAACGCTGCAGGGATGGTTACTATGGTGTGGAACAGAGCTTAAATATCAGGTTCATTGGTTTGTCGAACTTCCTGCTACAATCTATGTTGATTCAGTGCTTTGATTCTAGAAGGTGCAGATTTCTTAACTATGGGATTTTCACTCATGTTTTTGAAATTCCCCCATTTTAGTGCCCTTTGAGCTACAGGGCTGCCCGCTTAGTATGTTATGCCCAGTAGCAACAACAATCATTCCTGCAAGTTTCAGGACTGTACTGCTTGTATTACCGAAAAAAAATAAATTTGCGTGGACCACCCTCATTCCAAGTTTTCGGGTCATAAAACCAGTATGAGTTGGAATTTTGGCACTAAACTTGCAGAATATTTAGCCAACCATGTTGTTAATTTTTGCTCAAAATTTGAGCCAAATCGGTAAAGAAGTGACTGAGAACGAAACGTTAGAGTGAAGGCCGAAAAAGCGATGGGACATTTTTTTTTATCTATACTGTATGTAATTTGGTTGAATGAGATCACTTTACTATTAGCAATTTTAGTTATTATTGTTGTCCTTTCAACCAGAGCGATTACCTGTCAGTGTTTTTGTAGTGACATTGACACCCAGTTAGCAGGACACTTGCATCCAGTCGCTCTAACGATGCTGAGCCAAAGTTAATGCAGCGAATGCCTATCAGCTGATCGTATAATCCACAGGTTTTTGAGCTGCAGTAGCTTAGACAGTAGATTTTCATAGCCAGTACTGCAGAAGGAAAAGTTCTTCCAGCTTCTTCAGCTGGATTGCAAACTCCACTGTATTGTACATTTACAGCTAAACAGCACAGCATGGATATAAAGATCGTTCTGTGCTCTGTATTGCGTTGTACATTCGCTAGTGAAACCTCTGACACATTTATTGCTGCGACTGATGTTGGCAGAGAGCCGTAGCCACGAATTACTTCTCAAGTACTTAGGGATGCATGCAGAGTCAGTGAAAGGACATTCTAAAACAAAGTTGCGTGGTAAAGCATGTTTGCCATGCCCACAACTTCTTGAACAGCTTACGAGAGCAATGATTGTAGAATTCTTTCTCTATTTCAATGGCTGTCAGTGCAGCAGGGAAACATCTAAACACAAAGTCAGCCAAAGATGTTTGGTCTGAGCCTCAACTCATTGTCACTGTTCCAGTAAGTAAACACCATTGCAAAAGTGCTAAATAGCTCTCAGTCCTAGGGCAATATCGCTCAAAATCCAATTAAACTGCTTTTAAAAAAACTTGAACCGGCAGTGTAGAGATCAACTTGAGAATGGGGATTTCCGATGTGTCTAAGCACTTCCCGGACCCTCTGTTTAGGTATGGCAGGTCTGTATGAACGAAACAACTGTTACTAAGCAATGAAAAAAAAGATTTACAAAGAAAGCCCATAGAGACAATGAAAATTGATGAAGGTAGATTGCCAAGCCGAAGGGGAAAACAGGGGATTGATAGCGCAGTGAATGTTAGTAGGGGCCATGAGACCAGGTGGCTTGTTGCAGAGTGTATCGCATCGTCTTGTGGTTAGCCAACGCACTGCGAAATTTGCTGAGTTGCTGTCTTGACATGCACCAGTGAATTTTGTAAATCTAGCTGCAAAATATCACATTATGTACCACTGTCAAACCTTACACAACCGTTACCCATTCTATCATAATACTCCAGACATTTCGGTGAAGCATGCTCTCGCGATAAAAATTTTGCCCTTTGCATCCATTGTTTGGCTGTGAATAAATGTTCGAATCAGCTGCTTTGTTAATATCAAACACTTAGCTTACTTTTGAATACGCTTTGTGTTTGACAGAAACTAGCTAAAACCATAGTAACGGCTCCGAAAGACACCATAACTGAAGATTTTGTAGGCTTAGTTTGTTAGGCGCTATAAAAGCCAACTGGGCCAAATTATATCTATTCATAGCTTTTGTGTAATTAGGCGCCCAGCTGAGACGGAAATTAGCCCTTTTGCAATTGGCGACTTTGTGCCTGGTCTTTTTAAATATTCTAAATGCTAAAACATTTCACAAACATTCTTGTTGCAAAGATATTTTAACCTTGGCTACTTTGACAGACAGACGCGACTTTTCAGTTTGAAATCTGTTTACCTGATCTACATACAAGCTACAGACAAACTAACGACATTAGTGTTGTTTAATACCGGATTTTTTAAGTGCGTATGCGTATGCGTATACGCATTCCGATTACAAATGCGTATTAGTTTGTGTATACGCATTGTAAAAACCAATGCGTATTTTGCGTATTGCGTATGCGTAATGCATATCTCAGAAAGAATCAGAAATTTAACTGAAGAGCTCTTTTGTCTCTACAGTGTGCTCTTTATGTATCCAACTTTATAATCAAATTCCTGCCTTGAAATGAATTGTAAAGCAATTTTTGAGCAAATTTTGGCGATTTTTACAATTTCAGACACAAAAATTGCCAAACTCACCTGAAAAACAGCACCTTTAGCTGAATTTGAGCCCAAATCCAAAGGTGCTGGGTTCGTTTCATAGCTACGCCTTGCACATGCCTAACTTTTTCACCTTCTTTCCATTTAGCGATTTTTGCCGATTTTTCCGAAATATTGCGATCTCGGCAAAGTTCCACTTTGCCTCGCAAAGTGGCAGGGTGCTTAGTTTTTGGATTACATACAGTCGAGCATAAAAGGATCGGAAACCTATTTAGGCCTAATGGTGCTTACAGTATGGCCAAGGAATAATCCTATAGTATGAGGGATTCTTCAAAAGCTTACCTTAAATAATCTAACAAAACATTTAAGACTGGTTTTCTGTAATAGCCGACTTTTTCGTGAGCCCATATGTACAGTTGCCCCAACTTTGTTGGATCTTTGAACTTTATATATCGTTGGATAGCCCTTCCCTCACATAGTAAGAAACCACATTTGAATTTTTCAATTTCCCACCCTCTTTTGAAAAACGATGGGAAAACGCCGAAAATGGTTTTCCGACCATAACTTCTGAACGAAACAATATTCTGTAAAACTAATCACACCATTGAATTGCTCAGGAAATTCTGCATCAGATAAACTATAAACTTATTTCATGCAATGAATGTTTTGACCAAAAAATCTTGAATTTATGCTTTCATAAGCACAAGTTTTTGGGTTTTTGACCGATTTCATGGTCTAAACCTGAAAGGCCACAGAATTTTATTTGTTGTTTTAGAAACTAACTCTATTTAGCATCGAATTAACACCTTAATTTGAAAATCGGAATGTACCCCTTTTTCGCTATTTTGCATTTTATGGTGCCCACTCACACAAATCCACCAACTGTTGATCAACGGTTTTCGGCCATAACTCATGAACCGAGAGGCGCACATCAAAATCGAATGCACCATTCGATTCGCCGTCAATTTCTGCATCAGGCACACTGGTATTGTTAGACTCTGCTTGAACGTTTAGTGAAAAAAGTTGGATCGACTTATTTTCCTTAGTTGATATGAGCAATCATTAGCTTAGGTTTTTGACTATTTGTGGCTTATACGTGCGATGCCACAGAATTTTATTTGCTGTTTAGAAAACTAACTGTATTTAGCATCGAATTAACCCATTAATTTGAAAATTGGAGTGTACCCCTTCTTCGCTATTTTGCATTCTATGGTACACACTCACAGAAGGTTGTCAACTATAGATCAACAGCTTTCGGCCCATAACTCATGAACCGAGAGGCGCACTTCAAAATCTTCTACACCGTTCGATTCGCCATCAATTTCTGCATCAGGTGAGTCATCAATGTTACTCTACTTGAATTTTTAGTGCCAAAATTTGGATCTTTTCCTTTTCCATAGTTGAACTTAATTAAACAGGCGTTATGTTACACTAGGTTTTTGGTGATTTCTAACGCATAGCTGTGCGTTTGTTCAATAGGCTCTCATTCTATTGTTTAGAATGCGTTTTTTAAACTAAACTTAAAAGTCCACTTGCCAGTGTACCTGCCCGCGAAGCTCAGAATTGCCTGCGAACAGTGACCAAGACCGATCCAAAAGGTGTTAGCCACAAACGCTTTAGTATTGAAGAACGTATCCTTTCGTCAAATAGCATCCTACTTTTCGAGAAGGAGGGCTCAGTTCCAGCGCTGTAAAGCGGAAAAAATCTGATGATGACTCTGTTGCAGAAAGCAAGTTACCACCCCAGGAACCAATTGATGAATCTGCTTATGAAGTAACATTTTTCTGTCAAACCTTATCCAATTAATTTACACATTTGCCTGCATTTAGGGAGACGATTTTGTCTGGTTGCCAGAGGATGAGGTAATGTATGGAATCAAATTAGAAAAAGAGCTCTGGATTTTATCAGATGCAACTACACCTAGGGATGAGCAACGTAAATTAAAATCGGTAATTTACGTACGCGTTATTTCTGTTTTACCAGATTTTAATTTCCGTATTCGTAACGTGTTACGGAAATTAAAACGGCTAATTTCTTGCTGTAACGTGCTACGTAAATTAATTTCCGTAACGTCGTAACGAATAAGATTCCAGCCATACGTAAATTAATTTTTGTTTTTCTTCAAAAATCGCTAGTAGGCAGTAGCAATCGAATATCGCGGAAAAAATCATAAAATGAACTGTATGCAATGCAAATTATAATTCTGTGTTTGTTCGATTGGAATTGCATTCGTATTTTTGAAATCTAACTTCACATCAAAAGGAAGGAATGAAATGTGGGTGTGTTTTTTGGCTGAATTACTGTAGCTGCTGAGGGTTTTATAACTGCGCAGCAACTAGCCAGCCAACTACAACAGACTGTAGTCTACCTACCGCACACTGACCTGTTAAACGTATGACAGTACTTACGTATAAGATTACTAGTAGTGAAGAAAACTATGTAACTTCACTTCTCTGTTTGAATGCATTTTAAATGTACAACATATTGTTGGCAAGTCCGACTGAACCTGGATCTATTAATAGGTATTAACCTGAAATTTGTGGACTTTAACCTGAGGGAGCCGGACAATTCGCCACCACCGACTTGCCGCCGGACAACTCGCCACGGACAACTCACCACCGGACAACTCGCCACCAGGACAGCTCGCCACCGGGACAACTCGCCACCAGACAACTCGCCACCGGACAACTCGCCACCGGTAAAAACTTAGAATTTATAAAAAACCTAAAAAACCGCCGCTCTAGAATAAACGTGTGTTTGTACCTTATACATAGAGTGTGCTTGGCCCACACCACTGCTGTTCTAGCAGTTACCGCAAGTAAGAAAAACGTGCTAAATTTGTATTATGCCTCAGTTATGCCATACTGAGTGTGGTTGACCAGTGTCACTGCTGTTGCAGCAGTGACGGCTTGCTTCCAGGTATTCAGCAGGCCAATTGCACTATAATTAGTCTGTTTATCCAACCATACTTATGCAATTGACCTGCGTTTATGAACGCCCCTGTCACTTACAGCCTCGGGGTAATTAATTTGTAATGGCCTTTACCATAAGGAAGTGATAAAAACGCAACATGATTTGGCCAAGGCCAAGTGCAAAGCCGAATTCAGGTTCATCGTTGTGTTGCTATGGGTATTTGAACCTGAATTGAGTATGGGTAGGTATTTTTTTAAAATACCCATACCCGGGTAGTGGTATGGGTAGACCTATTTTGTAGTGACTAAACTACTAACCAATAACTACCAATTTTCGAGGTTTTATGACGTCATCAAGACTACAACTACATATTCAGATTTAGCTACTACAAATTGACTACAATATACCCTTTTGAATTTGTGAATTTGTTTTCGCAATTTCTGTAATTTTTTTCTGTTGTATCATACACATTAGCCATTTTGAAGCAGAATTTATCTTTGCATTTTTGTTAAGCTTGTGTATTTTCGAAAAAGAAATAGGTCTAGGTATGGGTAGGTATTATAGAAATAGCTTGGCATCGGGTATATATCGGGTATTTTCCATTAAAATTGCATTAATAAATATAAATTCCCTAAAGATGCCAAATTTCAATTGGTTTTGCAAAAATAGTTTTTTAAGCTGCTTTTTTGGACAATTATTATGTGCTCAGTGTAGCAGTTTTACTTCACAGTTACTAGAACAGTTGTGAATTTTCGAATACTTTGGTAGATTGGCATTGACAAAAATGGAATCAGCTTTCAGGAGCATAATTTCTAATTGTATTGTAATTCCTGATTCTGGGTCACCCACCATAGTTGCATAAAAATTTCAGCTTCCTGCAATACTTCGCTCAGCATAAAGACCAAATGCTCACTCTATACGGTATAAACACACGTTTATTCTATAGCGGCAGTTTTTAAGTTTCTTCATAAATTCTAAGTTTTTACCGGTGGCGAGTTGTCCGGTGGCGAGTTGTCCAGGTGGCGAGTTGTCCGGTGGCGAGTTGTCCAGTGGCGAGTTGTCCCTATGGCGAGTTGTCCGTGGCGAGTTGTCCGGCGGCGAGTCGGTGGTGGCGAGTTGTCCTAGACCCTTAACCTGAACCTTAACCTATTTTATTTCAGCCGGAGTTGAACCTGTTCCGTTTTATTGAACTTTCTCCACAGGTTCAAATTTCAAGTGCAATTTTTAGTCAAACTATGTAAAATTTTCGGTTGGATTGCACAAAATTTTATAGATGTCATGTCTTTATACCTATTTTCAAACCAAAACTGTCAGAAAACGAAAGTACACTGCCCCGTAAAGTCTGATCTATATTTTTCACTGCCAATAGAAAGGCTTATAGCTCAGAAAAGTTGCAAGCAGCGCAAAATATCTACAGTTTTTGGAGATATCGGTGGACTTGAAGCTGAACCTATTGTCCAGGTTTTTTAGAAGGTGGACTTGAACCTGAAATTTCGATATTGGCTTTGACTTGAACCTGAACCTGTTTTTCAACCCTGAACTTTCCAACAGTAGTACAACACCTACACATGAATTCATAGTTGCTTGGTAGTGTGGATCAGGTATACCTGTACCTGTACCTGATTATCAGGTAGATTTGCAATACCCACCTGATACCTACCTGATACCTGATCGGGTACCTTCGAACTGTACCTACCTGATTTTGGGTATTTTTGGACTGAAACAGGTACAGGTATCAGGTACAAACAGAAGGCATCAAATGGTAGTTTTAGACCGATGAGTTCATTTAAAAAAGTATGTTTCAAGACTACTTTTTCAAAATTTTCTCGCTCTGGTTGGGCAACGGCCCAATCGGGCCCTTTCATGCTACAAAAACTGAAAATTTCTGCTAATCTAATACTCAGAATGCTTTTAAAAGCGTTTTGAAGGCAAATTTTTCAAAATTTTCTCACCTAAAATTTTTTGCAAAATCCTGAGCAAGCCATTGAGTAGAGGCGAAGACAAATGAGAAAAAACGCCTGAAAAAGGTGTTATACTTCAAGGCCTTACTCTGACTAGCGTAGATCAACACAACCATAGATGAATCTGGAAGCAATTACGTACTGTACGCACCCTTGCGATAATTTTGATAACAGACTTTTGGCATTTTGTGCAGTTTCACAACGAAAAGCTTCTATTATGACTGTAACTAAACTTATTTTAGCTGCCTTTTGAGCCCTAAATTGGCATTTTGAGCGATTTTCGGCTAAAATCCGGATT
>JASANB010003742.1:0-42540 GCA_030248155.1 Sabatieria punctata
TTAATGTATCTTGAAATGTGACCAAGAAGCATAGAACTGACGCCAAGCAAGAGCCAGCAAGGTCAGATTTGTGCAGTATGTGCCAGGGACACAGTGCAATATGTGTGCAAAAAATCACCGAACTCGGTTCAAAATTGACAAAGATATGCTCTTTACAAGGCAATCTTTCATTGGGAAAATTTTCGACCTGACAACTTTCAAGGCCCAAAAACTCAATTAGATGTATATTTTTTTTCTCGATTTTTTTTGTGCAATCAAAAGTGAATAGATAGCGCTACATTTTTATGAAATAAAAAAATGGGGGTCAATACCTTTGAGGGGGTCAAATTTGGCCCAGAAGGGGTTCGAAAAATTTTTTTTGTCTGGAATTTGGTCATGTAGGGTATCGTTTGAAAGAGAACGCTCATGTGATTATCAATATGCAATCCGAAAGTTTATATGTTCACTGGTTCCAGAGTTATAAGCCGAGATCTGAGGTTCGGTCGAAAAATTGAGTCTCACAAAAACGACCGGGAAGGTGATAAAACATCATTTTAGGTTAAATTATACCAAAATACAAAATTTTAGCCAAATCGGAGACATAAAGTTGAGATTTGTCCGGAGGTTAAGGAGCAAAAGTCGATTCCTAGAAAAACCGGCTCTTAAATTGCCACAGTTTAGTGTTCAAAAGTAGCAGGTTTTGCTCTTCAACGGGTCCCTCCAGAGTGTTCTTGACTGCAGTGGCATCTGATTGTGAAAGCACTTTTAGACCTCCTGCCAGTCGTGCTAGTAGCGTTTACGGTCGACCTGCACTGGGTTTTAAAGACACGCGACCGCTTAGCGATCCGACCTACCAACATGAAATGACGCTCACACTCGTAGAGGTTTGTTAGTAATTATTGGCTTTCTTCAGTTCGACTCGGTGCCGTCTCATTATTGCCTACGTAAATAACGGAATCTTGCACTTGTAAACCAGTACGCTATGGTACAGTAAACTGCTTAGAGCTAGGGCAGGGCTACATGTTGGCTTCCGGTTCCAAGTACTTGATTTATAGGCACATTGTTATGGTAGGTATTAGTGAACCGGAACCAGATTTTTGGGTACAATCGGAACTGAACTGAAGCAGAGTTCCGAATCGGAATATATTGGAATTGTGAACTTTTCCAAAATCGGCTTAATTTTTTTACTTGCTTTTGGACCTGTTTTTTGACAAACAAACAGTGTTAATTTTTGGACTCATTGAAAAGTATTGGGTAATCGGGGTCAAATATTGAGTATTAAGTTTTCCGATATTGTTTCATCTCTACTTTGCGCTGAATTTTCAGTTTCTGCAAGAAACGAACTACTCCCTCCAGATTCAACCGAAGGACTTGCGAATGCCGCCGAAGTCGACGCTTATCCGTATTTTCGAGGTGTGCAAGCAGGATGTAAAAGAGGAAAGTGACAGGTGTACATAGGGTGTGTTCTAGCACATCTACCGTCACATCGATCCCAAGTTCAACTGCCCGACGCGCATTGACGATCTGCTGCCGAGAATCTTCAGAGATCTGGGCTACCCAGTCACCATAAAGACCAGCACGATGCAGACCTCGAGTGCGCAGCACAGCTGGCCTCACATTCTCGGTGCTTTAGTCTGGCTCATCGATCTCATCAAGGTTCTTATCCTTTCCTATCCCAATCCAAACCGTCCGCATATAAATTTCTGTTTTCGTCTACCCTAGGCACTCCTGAAAAGGTTGACCATCTGTAAAAGCCAAGCTTGTGAGTGAAGAGTTTTGTCTTTCAGTTCATGTGGTCAATAGATGTCACTGATATCTTCCTGCGCGAGGGAAACGAGTTTGACGAAGACCAACCGAGCAGAAAGAAACAGGCAAGCTTTGTTGCTTGAGTGACCGGCTCTTAACTGTTTTTTTATAGTTGGTACTCAGTTACTATATCAAATGCTTTCTACTCTACGTAGAAAATCCAGAAGACGCCAAGGATGACCACTTCTTTACGGGCGAGAACCTTTGGCTCAGAGAGAAGTTGCAGGGTATCTGCTAAGCAACAACTTATTACCGATGACTCACCCCTTTGTTGTTTATAGAGATCGAAGGTGTCGATGTGCCTAGTCTCGACAAGTTGAAGAAAGAAATCGAAGAGCTGAAAGAAGAGCGTGACACGCTTCGAAACGCTCCGGTATTTGCAGTTTTTTGTTAGAAACTGGCTTCCCGTCTGTTCCGGTTGGCTGCATCGTTGTAACCAGCTTCTGTAGACACGTAGAATCGATTACCTTGAGTTAGGCGCGGGGATGGATTCGGTTTATAGCGTTATCGTGGTTGTAGCGGCCAGACGTAGCCATGGAAGAGCAGAACGCACAGCTGGGCAAGGACCTAAAGAGGCTGGTCGATTACCGGAGTGAGTTGGCTGTCTACGAGCAGAACATGAGAGAGAACGTCGAAGCGGCTGAGGCTCGTCGTCGCGCTAAAGGTGACCGTTGTCTTCATGTTTCTAAACTGTGTTATTATGGGCTATAAAGTTTCAAGGATACTTTATCGGCCTCATACTAATGTTTGACTGATTGGACTGGGGTAGCTCAAATTCCCAATTTCGCATAATATTCTTCAATTTCTGAGGATGGGGTCAAGCCTAATGCACCGAACTTTAGCATCAAGCAGTTTTAATATCTGCTATTTGGTAAAGGTTTGCGAAACGATTGCAAAAAGTTGCTATTTTATGGGACATCCGGTGCATGTGCATTGTTTATTGTAGAGAAGGAAGTGGAAGCAATGCGACAAGAAATCGCACGCAAGAAACAGATAATTGGCACGCAGAAGATGTCAGGTGCCAACGCCCGTCAGCTGAAGTTGGACAAGAACGAGGTGTCGGTTGAATTTCTCTCACACTCATTTCCCTTTCTATTTCTGTGCAACGTGCAACATGTGTCAGTGTTCAGGTGGAGAACGAGATCGAGGAGATGCGAGCCGACTGCGGAGAGGTGGAGGCTGCCAAGTGGCAGCAGGAACGCGCGCTTTCTCAGCGACGGCAAGCCATAGAGAAGACCTACAGTTTGTTTGTGCAGCGTGCCCGCACCGTACTCGACAAAGTGCAACCGTCCGGCTGTGACTGGGAAGCGCGACTCACCGAAGTGTCGGTGTTCGACCCGAAATTCGGCCAGTATTGCACTGATGTGCTTGAGGTATTAGAGAACAAAAACTACTATACAAAACAGATTTCTGCTTTCACAGTCTTTTAAAATTTTGCATTTGACAATGGACAAAAGCCGCACGCTCCCTGTTCTGTTACGTGAAAGCTGAACTGTTTCAGCCGAACATTCATGCACTGTGGCAGTTCTGCAACAAAGCCGTGCTTGAGCTGGACGCAGACCTTTTACAGCTTCAAGAGGCCTACGATCAGGTACACAATTTTGAGGCGGTACACTGTGTATCATCTAAAGTGCACTGATTCTGTGATTGGATTGCCGATCGCCTCTTTTCAGCTGAAGTCGCAGCTTGAATCGATTAAGGAAGAACTGGAGGAGTCTGAAAATAAGATACGTCAGCTGGACCATCAGGCAGAAAACTCGAAGGAGGTAAATTATGGTGAAAAGTGTAGTGCGGCATAGAAGAAAATGGTTTATCTAGACAAACGCTGCCAAAATTCGCCGGGCCAAGGAAGAAATCGAAGGGTTGAAGAAGGTTTTACAAGAGGAGAAACAGCAGCCCGGTATTAGCTGCGAACAGAAGATGCGGGAGCTGGAACGTCTGAAAAAAGAGTAACTGCACTCTGTTTAGCTTTGCTTGCTTTTGGCAGCGGTCGGCACTTTTTCTTATCGAAAGTCTCCTAGTTGCTACTGCTAAATTTTGCGTTTTCGTTGTTTCTTTTTATCTGAGCTTTTTTGTCTTGGTTTTTTACACTGTAGTTATAGAAAAGCGGAACTGGAAGAAAAGCAAGATCAAGAGCTGAAGGCAAAATGTGTGGAGTATTCGATTTGCACGGAGAAAGTGCTTGCGCACCACGACTTCATTCAGGTAGACAAACTAAAGTCTGTTCAAAAGTAAGCGACATGACGGTTTTTAGTCAATAACATTTTCATTGAGGCCTCGGAACGACTTCGGTCTCGGGACGGAAGTTTTGAAGGTCTTCGAGCTCCGGTCTACGCACGATAGACCAGTTCAGTATTTCTTAGCAAAGTATCCACAATCAATTTAGTGTATCAGAAGGTCTACAATTACAGTATGTAATGTACAGCTTATAGCTCTGCTGAGCTGTGCTATAAAATAGGTTAATTTCAAGAGGGCTTGGGCAGGTTTATTGCGAGGCAGTATCTGCTAGTCCTAACTTGAGAATTTGTGTTTTTGAGTACTTGTTAACACTTTCCCTTTTTTTAACTTTTTTGATCATTCTGCATTCAAAGTAATATTTGGGTATGAGGATGAGGGTTTGAGGTTTTGAACCCCCACTCCACTCAAGAAGTTTCGGCTAAATCCACCGGCATGCCTTTGTGAAATTTCCCGAAAAGCGCAATTTTCTTGCGCGAGTGAGTCGAAGCCGTTCCGAGGTCTCCTTAAAAAGTTACTCGCTAAAACCAGCCCTGTCGCTTGTTCTTCAAAAAGACAAAAAACCAAAAAGTGGTTTGTTTTGTTGGTAGAAGGTTGTGTGGTGTTGTAGGAGGTGAAGAACGATGTAGTGCAGGAGTTCCGTCAAGTAATGGAGGAATGGAAGAAAGTCAAGGAGAAAGCCGAGCTGTTTGCCGACGATGACCATGTCTAAATATTGACTGTTTCGAATTGTCTTCACTTCGCTGCAGGCGGTTTCTTTTGGTTGCCTTTACTTACTGTAGTTTATACAGTGCTGCTAATGCAACCCACCCATCCGGCAGTTTCAGTCTATCACATTGAGGACAACATTCTGGTTCTAGTTCAATGATCTTATCTTGTGTTTTTCTTTCCTTTTGATAATACGCTACTTGTATGTATACGCGCCTCGAACAGTAAATATACGTGGAGTACAAATTTCCAGTGAAACAAGCCAATTAATTAAGTGTTCGAAGGCTGTTTTTGCTGAAATCCCGTTGAAATATCCTGCTGCTTAATTGACCTGCTTAATATCAGGAGTAGAAACAGCTTTGGCTTGATCGAAACAGGATACAATCGGGAGGTGAAGGGGTAGACACCGTAACATGTACTGTACAGTATATAACAACAGCTTCGGCCATGTATGGTAGCACATAGAAATTGTATGTGACGGCTCCGGGCCAGGGGTAGACTGGCGACCGTGGAAAATCGGTACCTACTGAAGCAAGAAGTACGTTTATTCGTAAACAAACACTACAATGACAATAGGAATGTAATGGCCGAGTATAAATGTTTCACTACATTATGCAGGTTGCTTAGTTTATCAGTTGAAGCTAATCGAGCTTTGCGTGATTAACCCGTGCGAAGCTGATCGGCAATTGCGTGATGAAAAATTGTCGAGTGCACCAATTGTGCAGGGTCTGGCCGTAAGAGGTATAAGTTACAAATCCTGTAATGGTAAGATTTTTTAACGAAACCAGTATTGTACGTACAATAAACAGACGAGTGCAGAGATTACAGCCCTTAACTATACTTTATGTGTGATTGACAAATTATGTTTTTTCTTGTTTTCTGTTTGATGATTGATCTTGCAGCTGAGTGACAATTTTGGCAAACGTCGGTCTCTCACTCGGGTCAAATTTCCAACATTCCCTCACAATTTGCTTCACACTCTCCGGCGCATCGTCTGGCATCGTCAGCGCTTCTTTCTCTTTCTGGTAGTAACCGACCAGCGTGTCTTTGTCCAGCGCTGAGCACGGTTCTTGTTGACATTTGGTAAAAATCTCCCAGAGCAGCACTCCGAACGACCAAACTTCGCTCCTAACAGACACCATTCGCGCTTCTTCGAATTGCAGCAGCAGCAGCTCGGGCGCACTCCACTGGTAGAAGATGGTGTCCTCCGGCTCCAGAAGGTACAGCGGCCCTTTACGCGCCAGGCCGAAGTTAGTCACCTGAAGTTATCAGTGTTAGCAGTTTGAAGAGGCGTTCAATGTGCTGGCACCTGAAGAGTATTCCGTCCATTTCTACTATCTACCTTGCAGCTTCTAGCAGCTACGTGACAGTGCAGAACGTTTTTGCTGCTCATGTAATTCAGTGCCTTAGCTGCTTCCAGGCTAAATGTCAGTGTCTCCGCAAGTGTTGACTGAGTTTTGAGGAAACGAGGCAAGTCGGCTCCGGAAGCGAAAGCGGTGACCAGCCGCAGCGGATCGGACAGACACTGCACCCCCAGACACAGTAGAATGTTGTCGTGTTTCAGCGACCGGTGCAGTCTAGCTGCAGTCATGAGACGGAACTTGACGAGCGGTTCGACGTCCACCGCACACTCTTCCACCGTGACCGGCGCGGGCCGCTGGTCCTGCGGTCTCTGCAGCATTCCGTCCCACATCTTGCCCAGAATGCTGTGCTGTTTTGTTCGACGACTGACTGACAGCCACTCTGGTCTCAGATTCCAACCGGGTCGCGCCACTGGATGATAGGGTCTCGGCTGCGGTACTCGCTCAGACGGAAATTTGTCGTCGTCGTCTTTCAGAAATCGTCTGTCCCAGTAGAAGCCCATCAGGTCTTGAACTCGGTGAAATCGAACTTGTCCGCCTAAGGTGAACGAACAGCCGTAATAATTGATTGAGACCAGTAGATGCGAACACTTCTCCTTCCAATAAACAGATACCATAATTTCTTCGTGACCTAATTTATTCGTCTGTCGGACCTGCAAAATCTACTTCAGCAACTAAAGACAATAGTCAGCTTGGTTGGACCTACCAAAAATGAACCTTCTTTATTATTATTGCACAGTAACGCTTCTGCGTCTTCTTTGGGTAGAAATCCGTGGAAGTAGTCTAAGTTACTAATAAGTAGATTATCAGAATTCTCCTCCTTATCTGCAGGCATCAGTATACGTACATAACTACAACACAACAACACAAATTACGATAAAGTTTAGACCATTGCATGCTATATTTTTATAGTTGGGTAATGGCATCTTACCTTGTGCCCTGCCGCAAGTATTGTGAAACAACACGTATGTTGTATTGTTGGTGTCGTTACGTTGCATTATTTAAACAACATGACCGCATAACTGGGGCCTGTTTCACCAAGTGATTTACAATTCCTTCCAATTTGTGAAATTTTTTCACAAAGGTCTGAGGCTTTGTAAATTGATTCTATGTTTAGTGTTTCGGTGCGTCTTATGGCAGGGTTGCCAGGTTGGGGGTTTTACCCCCAAATCTGGGGGTATTTTGCCACCATTTGGGGGTGAAAATTTCATCTGGGGGTTGGGGGTACAAATCTGGGGGGATTTGGAAATTTTTTGGGGGTTGGGGGTATTTTGGGGGAATTTGCTAAAATTTAGGGGATTTTTTTGGGGGTTTCGGGATTTTTGAGAATTTTCTTCTTCGGACTAATGATCGAATGTTATTTTTTTACCAGTGATGAATCAAAGTTCAACACATTGTTTGAAAAAATGTAATTTCATCGATCTGTCGACCAAAAAAAATCGAGGTATGACATGTTGTATTCTGAAGAACTTTTATGAGGAACTTTCAAAACTCTACGTTAGAAATTGTTTTGTAACAGTGAAAACAATTAGAAATATTGCGTGGGTACGCGGCATTATATAAAAATGTATATTAGAATCAACGTGAAGTAAACTAAAACCGTGTCATAACTTGAAACAAAGTTTTAGAAAATTTTATCCATAATTCTGTAGTTTTCTTGCTGTCTGATGCCTGGTCTGATCGTAATTTGAGTGATTTGTTACAGAATTATAATTTACAATTTAGTTGTACATGTAATAACTTTAATTCTTTCTGTTTGTCACTATATCTATCTTATGCTGGAATGTGAAATTCAGCTTCCATCAGCTCTAAAAGTACATTTTAAATCTGGGGGGATTTTTGGGGTGTTTTGAAAAGTCTGGGGTTTTCTGGGGGAATTTTTTCGCTGATTTAGGGGTTTTTTGGTCTGCAGACCTGGCAACACTGTCTTATGGTGCAAATGTGACTAGGTGAATTAGAAGAGCCTAAAAACATTCTAAAATAAATTCTGCGCTGCAAACGTTCTCCTACCGGCTAAAAATCACGTTTTTGTTGCTCTCACTTCACCTATTGAGAGGTCGAAAAGTCCCTCTGGAACAGCTGTGATTGATTTTCAAGCACTGCAAACAACACAGAAGCAAAACAAAGCAGTTGTATGGCATGATCAGCTTGGTTGCTCTGCTAGCAAAGGCAGACCGATTGACGACAATGTAAAATCGCTACCTATATTATATTCACAGGGAAAACAACTTTGTTGACACCGTTAACACGATACGTATACACGTGTCAACGCATCGTGTACGCACACCGTGTAAACCGTGTCAACGATATGTAAACACGCTGGAGTGCGTCTCAGTGTTGACACCGTAAACACGATGCGTTAACACGTGTATACGCACCGTGTTTTCATATCGTGTTAACGCACCGTGCTAACCGCGTCAACGCAACGAACTAACCGTGTCAGCGGCTCCACTATTCCATACAAGTTTCTTTCGCTTATTCCTCCTCATGCATGCTTTACTAGACCCGTGTGTTTGTTGCTGGCCTCGCAGACATGAACTCGAATTATAAAACATGTGGACACTGTGGGAAGGCGGTTGAGAGGAGGAATCTTTATGGCCGTACTTCAGTCTGCGTTAAACGACCAGGTTCTATTTCGCCAATTAAGTCCGGCGTGGAAGTCCGTGAAGACGAAAAATGTTCATGTACTTCAGCCGCGATTTAATTTTTTGCGTCAATCGACTCAAATCTCTGATCTGCGACCACAGAGGGCTAAAACTCAAAATGTTCGATCCGGAGAAACCAACCATCGTTACTACAGATGCGTCTGCCTATGGAATAGGTGGAATGCTGTTTCAGGTACACTGTGGGCAGGAGTATCCAGTGGCATTTGGCCACCACACTCTTGACCCCACCAAACGCCGTTGGGACACTACAGAACGTGAAGCATTCGCTGCCATGTTTTTCTGCGAACACTGGGAGAACTACCTACTTGGCAGTCACTTCACACTACGCACGGACCACCAGGCTCTGCAAGCTCTGCTGCACCGGCAGACCAACCCAGCGCCGTTCTCAAAAATTCGAGCGTTGGGTCCACCGCCTCAACGTTTTTGACTATTCAGTCGAATTCGTGGCAGGACGCAAAAACTACATGGCCGATGCATTGTCCAGACTGCAGAAGGTGCCAGACGTGCCTAGAGTCTGCAGCACCACTAAGAAGGGTCTTTCCATCGAAAAAATCGCTAATGCTACTGACCAGGACCCTCAGCTGCAACTTGTGAAGCGTTTCTGCACCACAGGGTGGCCAGCTAAACCTAGGCTGCTGCCTCAGCTTTTGTCAACGCCTTTCTACACGCTGCGTGACAATCTCTCCCTGGAGCATGGATATGTCGTCCGAGACAACAGCCAGATCGTAGTTCCACAAGTCTTGCGAAGCGATCTGCTCTCCATGGCTCACGAAGGACATCCGGGCATCGTTGCTTTCAAACGGAAGCTCAGAGAGACCTACTGGTGGCCAGGCCTGGCTACAGAGGCTGAGCGTTTCGTCAGGGACTGTGGAAACTGTCTCAACTCGGCCAAGTCAGCACGCAAGCTGCACTTACAGGGCCAGCATCTGTACACGCCAAAGGAGGCATGGGAGGAACTCTCCATCGACATTACAGGGCCATTTGACAACGCCCCTGCTCACCAAAAGAACATCGTTGTGCTCGTGGATAACAACTCCAAGTTCCCAGAGATTCTGTGCACGAAGGACACCACTTCTGGCAGAATCATCCGTTGGCTGAAGGAGATTTTCGCTCGTTTTGGCAACCCAGCCAAAATAATCTCTGATAACGGACCACAGTTTGTCAGTTACGAGTTTCGAAAGTTCCTGACAGAACGGGACATCATCCATGAGACAACACCTGTCTACACTCCTCAACAAAATGCGTTCGTGGAGGTCTTCAATCGATTCATCAAGCACCACATTCAGACGTTCAGCTCGAGTCTACCGTGGGAAGAAGGCCTTCAGCGATCTCTCGCTCACTTTCGCGCTACACCTCGAGAGGGCCAGGAGCTTAGCCCTGCGCAGAAGTTTTTCGGACGCAGACCTCGATTGAGCTGGGAAGTCTACCGACAACCCCGCAAAACGGCTCAAAAAGAGGAAGGAGGGGAAGACAAGCAATCGCGGCAAAAACAACAGCAATCAAGCCAAAATACTGCTAGCTCAGGACAACTGTTCGCTGTTGGGCAGAAGGTGCGCACCAGACGACCTCACACGCCTAAAGGACTGAGTCCCTGGAGCAACAAAGTGCTAACTGTTGTGAAGGTGCTCGGGAAATTCAACTACCTGCTGTCTGACAAGCAGAAGTGGAATGGGCGCAACATGCAACGTGTTGTTGACCGGCCAGGACCATCTGTCTACGAAGCTGAGGCCACTGCGCCAGAACCAGCTCAGCCGCGACCACAAGGACGACACCACCCTCAGCGGAATCGTCAACCACCCGACCGTCTAGGGGACTGGTACTACTACTGACAGACGCTTCCGCTTCAAGAAGAAAGAAGGTGGTTGATATGTTTGGCGTTGCGTGTGTAGTTGCGCTAGTTAGAAAATACACACCACTTGTTGTATGTACAAGCGGGAACGCCTACCGTAACCTTGTACGTGCCAAACACTGTAGTTGTAGCGCTATGTGATTAGCTGCCCGCTCGCCCTTTGTTCTCTAGAACTTTCTTCACTCTCTCCGTCTGACTGTCTGGCGAGCGGTCGTGTCTTTATTCTCCTGTATTTTAATTAATTGTTGGTTGGAGGTAAAAAGTTGTTCTTGGATCGGCAACTACTACAAACCTTCAGAAGACCAACAAAACACCGAGGCCTCCCAAAAAGTTATTCGCAAAAAAACGCCAGGTAGCTTATTTTTTAACAGACTTTAGTTTTGAAAATGGTGGACTGGGCATTTCATGTTTAACAAGAAATTTTAGTTACAGAAAGTCCAATAAATGCGATTTTAAAACCAAGTTTTTCAGAATTTCACCCTACTCATCATAGTTGATTAGGAATTTTGAATAGAACAGGTCAGGGATATCGGTCTGCAAAAGCCGCTCGAACTCTATTCGCAGAACTCCGGCAACGGATTTTGCTAGCCTCTTTATAGTCACGCTATTGCCATAGTCCGTACTTCGGTTCTTTTACCGTGCACATAGAAGCACACTTTTTTACTCTGGTCGGACCGCACTCATTCATATAAACCTGTATGCCGTCTGTCTACGATCAGTGAAAAATAATCTAAACTGTTGTATAGCATTTCAGTGATTAGCAAATGTTTGGAATTAAACGAAGAAAGTACTACAATAGAGAGCATAGGATCAATAATAATAGCCAAGGTGCCAGGCAAGTGATGGGAGCCGGTGAGCTAAACACGTGATATCGATATGTATACACGGTCCGTATACAGTATACACGTGTCAACGATATGTATACACGGTCCGTTAACACGGCCTGCCCAAGGGCGTGTTAGCGATATGTATACACGATGACATGACACGGTTAACACGCTCACAAGACACGGTTGACACGATGACATGACACGGTTAACACGCTCACAAGACACGGTTGACACGCTCCGCAAGCACGTGTATACGGACCGTGTCAACCGTGTCAACAAAGTAGTTTTCCCTGTGATTACCTACTTTTAACCTATATACCTGTTACTTCAGCTTATCAGCTGTACACTGACTGTCCAGAAAACTTCATTTATAGTGTCGGACATTCAGTAACCGTGAAACCTTGACATTGCGAATTGAACAGCCTAGCGCATATTCTTCTCCCAAAACAAGTACGTAGTTCTAGTTAATACTATGTACTGTAGTTTCAGGTGTTCTGAACTATTCAGAACAATGTCACTGTTGAAGTATTTACGACAGATTATCAGTTATTGTTATACACTATTGATAAATTCCTTCTCTCTTGCTTTGTGTATTTTGTGTGCGGCTGTTTGTATCTATCGTTTGTGTTGTGTCTCTTCTTATAAAACTACTGTCAACTTTGCTCCATTGTCCGTACCTCACTGATTCACGCAGTCCTACGATCCATAACCTCAATTGTCCCTGCCCTTCCTCATCTTCATTTTAGCTTAACACATTAGTTGGGTGTCAAACACCATTCTCCTACATTTTTCGTTATTTTTCTTCCTCCTTAGTTAGTAATTGTGCGTGTTGCATTAGGGCAGCGGCTAGTTGCGTTAGGGCAGTAGATTTGCTTTCAAAGGTCAGAGTGACCCCGAAGGGCAGTAGAATACCTACTTGTACGTACTGCCTTCAAAGGTAAGGGTCAGAGTGACCGCTAAAGGGGTAACCTCTTCCGGCAATGCACAATAGGGCGGGCCACTTGACAGGGAGTTATAACTGCATTATGAACAAAAGCAGGTTTATTTGGTCTTCATTACATGCATAGCGGTGCAAGATGGAGAGCCCGTTTGGCAGGGCGTTTTTTGGTCAGACTAAATACGGCTTTACGTTGCTTGTGTATGAGTCAAATCGTTATTTCGGCTCTTGCTATAAGTTCTGTAAGAGAAGAGCTCCAGAGCAGACACCGCATTCTGGCGCCGAGTGCGGCAACTCCTGCATGGATGCAATCCAAGGAAGCGCAGGCCCGAGTACATACGAAATGACGCCAACATCGGTGGTGAGAAGCAGTCGTTTGGGAGTTCTGGCAAAGTCTACCCTACATACAAGCGCCTCCGGAAGTCGACCCGCTGTTGCACGATTCAGGTGCGATACGCCGACTTAAGATGCATTTTGCGAGAAAGTCAGCTTTGGTGCCGAAGAGAGGGGGCAAGCAGGGCCATCTCATGGATCTGGCTGATATTTATTTCTATTAAAATAGAGCACAGTCGAAGACCAACGGTGCATGCCCGGCCACCAGCAACCCCGTAGAACTAGAGCTACACCCCCTCAAAGTTGGGTCGGCAGCAATTTTCGGGCACATTTTAATAGCTCTGACACCCTCCATTCAAACGATCACCCTTCATTCGTTTCTTAAGCTAGGATCCCGAATCGCATATGGTTTTGTAGCTGGTCCAATGGCCTTTCATTTTCTGGTACTCCCGTTTCCAGATCGCCGAAAACTGCGAAATTTCCACAAAATGCTACTCCGTTTTTTTTCGAAAAATCTTTATAACTTTTTGTGCAAAGGCCCTGCCAAACTAATGTTTTAACAAAAGTTAGGCATGAGTTGGCCAAACAAAATGAGCGCCCCAAAGTGTGCGGTTAGGGGGGAGGGGGGTGTTTTGGCCTCTCAAAGGTGTTCGAAAAAAATTTTTTCTGCAAAGCTTAGTTGTTAGCATAGGTGTTATATGCAGTTTTGTGTGCTGAGTTCGAAAATGCATTCAGTTTAGCTAGATTCGCTCTGGATCGGGAGAAATTGGCGTCCAAATTTGAGACCAACCCTTTTTCTTGACTGGCACTACTCGCTAGTATGACCATTAACCGCGGTGCAATGCAGTTTTTCTTGTGTAGTTTTTGCTGCTGATTCCGAAAATAACTTTATTTTTGCTCTACGTTGCCTACTTTTGAAGATATCGGCATTTTGATGATTTGGGAAGAAAACGGCTGCATTTGCTATAACATGCTCGTTTGAAAGGTGACTCAATTCAGTCGCATCTAGGGTACAGAGCCATAAAAATTTATATCACTTAATGCAGTTTTTGCCGCTGATTACGAAAATGACATCTGTTTTTCAATCTGACTGCTCCTGAGCTACTTATGTAACTTTTATGCCCTGGTACTCAGACGATGAGTCATCTGTCAAATCTGGATGCAACATGGTATCTATCTGGTGCAGTTTTTTCCGCTGATTCAGAATATCATCATATTTTTGCGCTACGGCCACTCTGTCGCAAGGTACGGATCTCCAAAGTTTTATTAAGAAACATGCCGTGAGAAGCCATAATCCTAAAATAAATGTTCAGCATTCATGCATTTCTGAAGGGAACCTTTTGTCAGTCAATAGTGTACCCGACCTATTTTGACCTGCTGAGTTCAAAAATGACCTTTGTTTTTCACTACTGCTGTTCAATTTTGAGATATTACTGATCAAACAAAATTTGCATTAATATTCATATATCTCCAAATGGAGTAGCTATAGATTAAAACAAAGGTCATTTTTTAACTCAGCGGGTCAAAATAGGTCGGGTACACTATTGACTGACAAAAGGTTCATTTCAGAAATGCATGAATGCTGAACATTTATTTTAGGATTACGGCTTCTCACGGCATGTTTCTTAATAAAAATTTGGAGATCCGTAACTTGCGACAGAGTGGCCGTAGCGCAAAAATATGATGATATTCTGAATCAGCGGAAAAAACTGCACCAGATAGATACCATGTTGCATCCAGATTTGACAGATGACTTATCGTCTGAGTACCAGGGCATAAAAGTTACATAAGTAGCTCAGGAGCAGTCAGATTGAAAAACAGATGTCATTTTCGTAATCAGCGGCAAAAACTGCATTAGGTGATATAAATTTTTATGGCTCTGTACCCTAGATGCAACTGAATTGAGTCACCTTTCAAACGAGCATGTTATAGCAAGTGCAGCCGTTTTCTTCCCAAATCATCAAAATGCCGATATCTTCAAAAGTAGGCAACGTAGAGCAAAAATAAAGTTATTTTCGGAATCAGCAGCAAAAACTACATAAGAAAAACTGCATGGCACCGCGGTTAATGGTCATACTATCTGCCAGTGCAGATAGTGCATTAAACGCCGCGATGGCGCACTTCGGCCCAGTGCGGTATGGTAAAAGTAAAAAGGATGCAAACTGTATTGCAACAGATAGCGAGCTCCATCCTGGGAGAGTCCACCGGTGGCAACGGCGAAGCAGGAAACATGATGGAACCGAGTATTGGGTATGCAGTAACTGCCGCCAAATAAAGGATAGAGAGGGAAGAGGTCAAAGTGTAAGTTGCACTTTAACATTTGTCGCATTTCCATTTTTAGTTATATTTGTTGTTAAGCTGTCGTCCATTTCCGTCAGAGAAGGGCAGCTGTTCATAAACATTCCAGGTCAAGAGCCATTTGCCAATCGTTGGGCGCACTTTGACTTCGAAACCGCAGCAATTAATGCCTGGATTGCGACCTTCCCTCTGTCACAAGTCATTGGTTGCCAGTTCCATTTTTGGAAAAGGATGTGTATTTATGTATTGAACTAATTTTTAGTGTTTCCGATCAAATTAAAATTAAATAGCAAAATGAAATTGTTTTGGCCAAAATCACCAAGTAAATAGCAATTTAATAACAAATTAAATTTCTCGCAATGACTGTCAAACAAATTAAAATTATATTAAATTTAGTAAAATTGGCCTAGAAATTTGATATAAATTTGATACAAATTGGCTTGTTTTGGCAGCTTCACTAACCAAAGTCTGGCTACAAAACAACAAGTTCAACCCAAAGATGACCTTGTTCATGCCTATAGCAAAGATATCAATTCATTAAATGCAAATTTGTAGACAATTTGTTGCCATCTGAGGAAAGGTCAACTCATTTTGAACTGACACGACCCAGCTTTTGAGCTGTTTCCTCTGGAATTGAGTATTGATTTTAGCAAATCTATATTTAATTCATATCAAATAACAAATTTGTATCAAATTAAATTTCAGAATTTGGGTACCAAGCAAATTAATAGCAAGTTATTTTCTTCTGAAGGCTGAGCAAGCAATTTAATAGTTATTTAATTTCAAAATAAATTTACTCGGAAACACTACTAATTTTCAGAACAAAAGAGGACTAGCACTTTCAGATTCACTGATTTCCTAGCAAACGAACAGTGGCGGCCGCTACCAGAAATCAATGCCAGAATTGCCCGTTATCTCAGCCACATGGCGTACTGTCTGGGCATAAACGGACATTTTGGTCATGATCAGCCCGAAAATGATGCCGATGACTTTTTGGTGGGTCTTTCCTGCTCCGCCGCAAGAGGTGCAGGCGCCTGTGTATGCTCAGCTTTAAAAATTGTTTTTTTATACCTACTCTGCCTGCCCTTGGCATCTCTGTTAAGAAAGTACGTACTGAATTAAGAAGTTGGGCTAGGAACCAGTTGCAGTTTGACTGGGATCTAAGGACCGACTGTAGGCAGTCTAAGCAGTTTGTTCTGGGACCTAGATCGGTAGTAACCAGAGAACTACTTAGTTTTAGTAGAAGGGAACTAAAGCTGGTGGTTGGTTGGTTAACCGGACACAGTAGTAACCTTAATAAGCATCTTAGCATTATGGGCCTGGTGGATGATCCAACATGCTCCTTCTGCTCAGAAGAAGAGGAAACGCCTGAACATTTGGTCACACAATGTGACGCATTGGCTGGGCGTAGGTATAGGATCCTGGGGCGAAGGTATCTGACCACCCAGGAGCTGAGTGAATTATCTGTTAGGGACCTCCTGAGGCTGATTAAAGCCTCGGGTAGGTGGTAAGTTCGACTTGGTCGATTTCATTTATACGGGGCATCGAAATGGACCCTCGGGTCTGATCGTAGGGTCGTATGGTCGACCCCCCCGTCACATCGAATCGAACCTACTCTGCCTACTGTATGTACGTGTGAGCTGCCATTTGGTGTTGATTCTTTATTAAGTGTTCTTGTACACATTTGTTGGTTTTTATGCATGTGCTACATTGTACGTATGTATTAAATTGTGTGTCATTGGACAGTCGGCGTTTCGCGCCTCTTTAGTCGGCGTAACGCACCTAATTGTAGGCGGGGTTTATTGAGTCGGCGTTTCGCACCCCTTAGTCGGCGCATCGCACCTTTCTATTTAGTCGGCGTATCGCACCGGTCGACGTATCGCACCAACACCCTGTTGCACAATGATTACCGTGTAAATCTGATCACTAACCCTATCAAACTCTACCTTTCTCGTATGGTTCACCACCTATGTGCACAGTAACTTGCTGTACCTATTCGGTGTTTGTTTTTGTACAGTACTGTACAGACCCGCCCTTTTTGAACTGCCGCCGGACCCTTGACAACTCAGGGCGCGCTGCGAGAACCGGCTCCTACGGCAAACACGAGACAGGGCGTGGTTTGGCAGCCGATCGCCGAGCCCGTCGCGGTTCTTCCGACCAATCAGGAGAGGGCCGAGAAGAACGAAGGCTAGTGATTGGTCGATATTTTGAGTGATATCTTTCTAGAACATTCTACGTCTGTCTGGCAGGCCCTAAGTCTGTCTGGTTTCTTCACTTTGGCTGTCTTTTTGTTTCTTGTGCAGTTGGTTGCGTGTTAAAGTCAACCTAACAAGCTGCCTCTCTGCGCGACAAGGCACCGGTCGACTCCTGAAGTGAGCTGCCTCTGTCTTCCTGACTGCCTGTAGTGTGGTCTCGCTGCGTCCCGCTTCAATTGCCTCAGTGTGGCTTGGGTGGTTCTCAGGTCGCCCCCTCCGTACGGCTCACCAGCGACACGATCACTGGTCGGTTAAAGGGCCCTCCCGTTCGGCTCCCCGGTAACGTGTTTACTGGGCGGTAAATGAGCGTCGTCACCAGCCATCGTCAACCCGGTTTCTTTTTCAACTTTCTTCTTTCTACACCTTTCTTTAACTGCGCTACAACGTGTTTTCCTGCTTTCTACCGTGTTTTGCTGTTGGCCGGTTATCGTTTTATTGACGTAGCCTGCCTTTTACTACAAAATCTGCGTAATCACCAAAACAACATCTTTTCTCTCCTCTTCTACAACATCATCTGTCCACGACCCCAGGTGGAACCAACGAGAGAAGTGTCTGGTTAGGACAGATTTGGAGGCGTGCCACCGAGATTTCTTTTAAATCGCTGCTTTTATTCTAAGGATGGAGTGCGACAACGACAGCTCACCAACGCTGAGGAGGAGAGACGTGGGTCGAGGATTCCCCACGGGAAGAGGAACGAGCGTACAGCCACCTCCAGGACCGGGGCGAGGACACATGCCGCCGCCGGCAACTACTGCTATGTCTCCAGGACCGGGGCGAGGACAAATGCCGCCGCCGGCAGCTACTACATCCAGACCCGGCCGAAGCGCTTCCTGTAGCGCGCCGGGAGAGACGACGTCTCATCTGCAACACCAGCAACAACTCACTGAGTCGGGACCGGGGTGAGGATCCATGCCGCCACCGGTTGCTCCTACTACTGCCACAGGATGAGCCGGCGCTACTCGTAATGCGCCGCCGAGGACATCTCGACAATTATTACATCAGCCAACAGGTGACCCAGTAACTACTCAGTTCTATTCTAACGCAGACGGAGGGTTGGCTAGTCGAGCTATGCCCGGCTGGCGCTTGGGGTCCACAACTGTGGATGCCGTTCCCCAGCGACAGACCGGCACTACTACTGGCACTGCTCAGCTCCACCAACGGTCGGGGTCCACCTCTGTGGATGACGCTCCCCGCCGAGCCTACGCGTCAGATTCTACGCCACTACGTTCCAGCGAGGAGGGTCTGGCTATTCGAGCCATACCTGACCGACGAGCGGGGCCTACTACGGCAGAGTACGTACCCCTACATTCGACCGAAAGTGGAAGCCAAGATTGCTGAGTGGTTGGAAGCGGGCCTCATTCGGCCATCTAACAGCCCATGGGCCTCTCCAATAGTACCGGTGATAAAAAAGAACGGCGACCTTTGACTCTGTGTGGACTTCAGAGAACTGAACAAGGTAACTAAGAAGAATCGATTTCCGCTGCCACGCATTGATGACCTGCTTGATGCGATCGGGCAGGTGAAACCAGCTTGTTTCTCTACCCTAGACATCCGGTCTGGGTTCACCAACTTGCACATGCATCCTAACAGCGTGGAGAAGACTGCCTTCATTACTCACAAGGGTCTCTACGAGTTTGAGCGCGTGCCCTTCGGTCTCTGCAACGCTCCTTCTTTCTACCAAGAGGTAGCGCAGCACATTTTGGGCAACATCGACCCAACCCGGGTTTTCACCTACCTGGACAATGTGCTTATCATCTCGCAGACGTTGGAGGAGCACAAAGATCTAATGGATCGTGTCTTCCGTGCCCTGCATCAGGCCGGTTTCCTGATAAACCTGCCTAAGTGCAACTTCGCCCGGCCTCACGTCTTGTTCCTGGGTTTCCAAATTGGGAAGAACGGCATGAGCACTGACCCAGCTAAGATCGAGAAGGTGAAGGACTGGCCGAGACCTACCAACTTGAAGACACTGCGCAGTTTCATCGGGTTCTGCAGTTACTACCGCCAGTTCATCAAGGGGTTCGCCCAGATAGCTGCCCCACTGCATCAGTTGGTCAAGAAGGAGAATGCCTGGTCGTGGGGAGAGTCGCAGGAGGCTGCGTTTCTCACGCTGATCAACACTCCTGTTCTGCGCTACCCTGACTTCTCTCAACCATTCATCATCGAGTCAGACGCCTCCGGCATCGCGATTGCCGCTATCTTGGCGCAGGAGGACGAGAAGAAGAGACGACACCCGGTGGCCTACGCTAGCCGCAGTTTGCGGCCAAACGAGCTCAACTACAGTGCCACCGACCGGGAGTGTCTAGCTTTGGTCTACGGAATCCAACAGTTCCGTGTCTACATTTTTAACCATCAAGTTACTATCATCATGGACCACAACGCACTCCGCTACCTGCAAGAGAAACAGCTAGTGCAACGGCTAGCGCGTTGGGCTCTGCAGATTCAGGAGGTGATGCCTAACATTGTCTACCGGCCAGGTAGAGTCAACCACGGCGCCGACGCTCTCTCTCGCATGCCTCATCAGAAGTTGGAATCGCGGAACGTGTACGGTATTTCTGACACCGTTTTGACAGAGGGTAAACCGTACGACGAACTGGTCACTCAGCAGGTGCCGTTTGATGACCATTTGGTCATGAATATCAACGCCGACATGCCTATCAGTTACCCTCACTGGGAACACCTGACGATCGAGGGAATGGAGCTGCTGCCTCCGCTCTCGCAGCCTGACGTCATGGCAGTTTGTATGCGGGGCAAAGCCAAACACTACCAAGAGCGAGTGGACAGTCTGAGCTGTCACCCGATGGTTCAGGTTCCAACTCGGCAGGACTTAGAGAAGTTGGCTGCGATTCATCAGAAGCAAGATCCACAGTGGGCCGCCATGATAACCTACAAAACGGACGGCGCTCTGCCTACTAGCGAGGAGATGGCAAAGTGGGTCCGGCAGAATCAGGAACACTACGTGGTAACCGGAGAGCTGTTGTGGCACCTACAGCCTACACCTACGATTGCCGACAACGCACCGGGCGACCAGATGGTGCAGTGACTGCGTCTCTGCATACCTCTGCCGCTCCGCCCTCGGCTGCTCTATGACCATCATGGGGCGCGAACATCTGGTCATTTCGGGATTAGCAAGACCTACGCCCGAATGAGACGCTTCTACTACTGGCCACAGATGAGGCAGGACATCGCCAAACAGGTGCATGGGTGTTTGTTGTGCGCGGCTCGGAGGGGTCAATCACCAATGGAAAACCCTCCCATGGGGCTCATGCCACTACCTACAGAGCCTTTTCAACGTCTCTACATGGACACCTTGAAGCTCAACCGGACCGCCACTGGCTACACCTACGTTCTAGTAGTCATGGACGCCTACACCAAGTTCGTGGTAGCTCGACCGCTGCGAGACCGGTGAGGACACAGTGTGGCCAAAGCGCTGCTGGACTACGTGTTCATGGTTTTTGGACCACCCAGGGAGGTGATTTCCGACAACGGCACCGAGTTCAAGAACCGTTCGGTGTAGAGGCTGATGGAGATGCACACGGTCCGACACCGTTGGGCGTTGCCTTATTCTCCTCGGACCGGCGGGCTGGTAGAGAAAATGAATTCTACTCTTGCTAACATGTTGTCTCGGCTAGTGAACAAAGAAGCGGACGATTGGGACCTGAACTTGTCTACAGTCGTCTACGCCTACAACGCGACTCCGCAAACGGCCACGCAACTTCCCCCAGCTGAGATGGTTTTCCTTCGGCGGCTACACCTGCCGAGCGCTGTGCCTGAGGCACACTTGACCGGTGATGCGCTAGTAGAGGGGCCATCTGACGAAGATCGCCGACAACAGTGGCAACGGGACCGCCGTTTGCTTGAGGACAACCTGCGACAGGCCCAAATCGCCAACCAGGAGCGATTTGACCAGAAGTGGAACACTCGCGAGACCAGAGTGAAACCCGGTGACAAGGTGATGCGTTATGACCCCAGCGTGCGAACCATGAAGTTGGCGATGCAGTATACTGGCCCCTATTCTGTGGTCGAGGTACAAGGGTACCAGGCCATCGTTGTGCCAGTGGGTGGCCGAGACCGAACGCCCCGTCGCGTGCATGTACAACATCTGTCTCGTTGCTACCCAGAATTGGAAGGACCCAGCTTCTTGCACCAGCGAGAAGTTGAGCGGCTGCAGGCTACCGCCCCTCCTCTCCCTACGTTGCCGGAAGAACAAGAGGCAGAAGAGAGCGAGAGTGTCGCGGAAGTGGAGAGAGCGCTAGCTGAAACTACTGCAGAGGACGCCGGCCCGGACCCGGAACCACCGGACCATGGCGTTGAAACGGCGGCTGAGCACTGAGTGTCACTATCTACGTTGTACATAGTGTATGTATTTACTTTTTCTTTCTTTTCTCTCTCTTTGATATCACCCAACCACTTGACCGGCTCTCGGGAATACCTATCCTTCACTACTACCTCTCCTGTGCGGTACCCGGTGATGTAAGCTGTGGAATGGAGTGGAGGACGGCCCGGTGTCTAGCCAACGACCCCGGTAATGACCGGAGTCGGCGCAAGAAGGAGCTACCGGTGTTCGCCCAACATCCATTGGGCACAGTCCTGCCATTGATGTCACGGTTGGCAGGATAAGCTAACATGCCGGTACCCTGCCAACATGTCAACTGATGAGCGGCACTGAGATAGGAACCATCTCGGTAACCTACCGGCTACCTTTCCTCTACACTCCGACAGTCAATAGCGTTGGCTGTCTATCACCTCGTTTTCCTGCGAACACCAACGTGTGGGGAGACTACTGACTACTGACTCTACCAGGGACATCGCGGCTGACAAGATAAGCTACCACTTCGGCACCCTGTCAACGTGCCGACTGGTGAGTAGTGCCGAGATAGAGGTCATCTCGGTAACCTATCGACTGCACCCCACCTATACTGTGTCCGCCAGTACATCAGCGTGCGGACTACCAGCGTCCGCCTATCAACTACTTGATTCTGCCACCGACGCTGCGACTGGTGTGATAAGCGAGGATCTCTGCAACTTGTCAATCTACCAGCTGATGGGTGGCCTGTACCACCCTTGAACAACGACAACAACGGTAGCTGCAGAAAAGAGGACGGTCGCTGGACTAAGGACCTACGTCGTTTGGATGGCTGGTGTGCGTTGATTGTGCAACGGGAGGAGGAAGATCTTATGAAGGTATGAAGTTGCCTCTGTCACCTGCCCGGTATTGACTACCATCTGTGGGGACGCTGACGAGAGAGGCCGAGATGTGTCAACCAGCCGGAAACACCACTACCACCATCTACCTACCAACAAGGAGTGCGAAGGAGCTAGCGGATCGACAGTGCAGCAACGACGGTGCGGCAACCCCCTGCCTCTCTGTTGACTCAAGACCGAGTTAGACGTGGACTGACCTACCATCGGAATCGGCGGAGGAGAGTGCTACGGCGCTGGGGACGTCGCCGACTAAGAAGGGGGCAATGTACAGACCCGCCCTTTTTGAACTGCCGCCGACCCCTTGACAACTCAGGGCGCGCTGCGAGAACCGGCTCCTACGGCAAACACGAGACAGGGCGTGGTTTGGCAGCCGATCGCCGAGCCCGTCGCGGTTCTTCCGACCAATCAGGAGAGGGCCGAGAAGAACGAAGGCTAGTGATTGGCTGATATTTTGAGTGATGTCTTTCTAGAACATTCTACGTCTGTCTGGCAGGCCCTAAGTCTGTCTGGTTTCTTCACTTTGGCTGTCTTTTTGTTTCTTGTGCAGTTGGTTGCGTGTTAAAGTCAACCTAACAAGCTGCCTCTCTGCGCGACAAGGCACCGGTCGACTCCTGAAGTGAGCTGCCTCTGTCTTCCTGACTGCCTGTAGTGTGGTCTCGCTGCGTCCCGCTTCGATTGCCTCAGTGTGGCTCGGGTGGTTCTCAGGTCGCCCCCTCCGTACGGCTCACCAGCGACACGATCACTGGTCGGTTAAAGGGCCCTCCCGTTCGGCTCCCCGGTAACGTGTTTACTGGGCGGTAAATGAGCGTCGTCACCAGCCATCGTCAACCCGGTTTCTTTTTCAAGTTTCTTCTTTCTACACCTTTCTTTAACTGCGCTACAACGTGTTTTCCTGCTTTCTACCGTGTTTTGCTGTTGGCCGGTTATCGTTTTATTGACGTAGCCTGCCTTTTACTACAAAATCTGCGTAATCACCAAAACAACATCTTTTCTCTCCTCTTCTACAACATCATCTGTCCACGACCCCAGACATGGGCAAAGGGGGGGCTGTGGGGGGGTTGGCCCCCCCTCAGGCTCTGACCTACCCCCCTCAGCCGGCCGCTACCCCCCCTCAGGAATTTTTTGGAAGATTTTTGTATAGAAAATTATGATAAATATATGCCTGGATTAGGTGTAAATGAGCTCAGAATAGCTTATTTTAACGTATTTTGATGAAAAATAAGCCAAAAAACCTTGATTTTAGCCAAAAATCGGACTTTTTGGCTTACCACCCCCTTAACCGCCCTCAGGCGCTCCTACCCCCCTCAGCCCCCCCTCAGGAATTGAAAATTCTACCCCCCCTCAGCCGAAATGCTAGCCCATGTCTGCACGACCCCAGGTGGAACCAACGAGAGAAGTGTCGGGTTAGGACAGTACTTCTATCTGCCTGTCCTGTCTGTACTTATCGAGAGAATAAGATTGAACTTCGGGCCATTTTTTGCTCTGTGAGTGTGCAACACAACAATTAGCTGCCCTAACGCGCCGCGCTGCCCTATCGCAAACAGAATTAGATTGACCTCTGCCCTAACGCGACGGAACCGCCTCAGCACGGTACCCACCCATCCGGTTTTCCTGAGTAGCAATAGTTCTCTAAGACTATAAGTAAGCCACATTATCAGTATTTGAGCTCAACAACACTGCAGCTACTGAAATCCCTCCTTGAGAAAATTTGACTCTGACATACAACCTTCCCATCCTCTCTCTATCTCTTGTGAAGATATTGTCAGGCATTTTCAAACTTAGTGCGAACAATTGATTTGATTTGATTTGAGTCTCACTCAACCACGTTTCATTGTTCAGTTTGCCTTTCTCAGTCTTTGTGTGCCACACCACACGTTCACCTTCAAACAGTTACTGGCTAGCGGTTCCAGATAACCTTCAGTGCCAACATGCAGCGAGTGCAACAGCAGCTTTTTATGATTAGCCCCGCCGCACCTGTACGAGAACTTGGTATGGATATTAGTAGTGAGTCAGGCCCAGGCTTTGAGAGACAGCAAAACTGGCCTTATAATGTGAACTATCTCGGTTACATCTGTAAACGCACAGAAACAGTATGATGGTTGGTGGTCTTCTGAGGCATGCGTGCGTGGTCGGTTACGCGTTGCGTTGTTTAACCATGATATGATTAAATAATCTAGCTAGTCTGGGGGTCCTGGGTTCCACATTATCCAACTCAAGTGGTGATGCGGTACGTGTATGCCGGTTCCTGTGTGTCTTATTTCTGCGGGCGGGCACAAATCGCCTCCCCAAGAAGTTGGAAAGTTGGAAAATGGAAAATATAAAAAATGGAAAATGCTTCCCAACAATTTGGAAATTAGGAAAACATGCACATAACAACCAACATCACAGGCTGCAAAAAAATTTGCATATCAGTAACGCCGGCAATTCGGCAACGGTATGAGGTCCCGCCATCACAATAGACTCATATCTCTTTCCAAAAGTTCCACAACGGAAGAATGGCTATGATTGCGGAGTTTTCGTCTGTGCTTTTGCTGCGTTCATGTCATCTGATTGTCGGATTTTAGCTGCACCTATTCTAACAGCAGTTGAGCACTTACATGCACTATGCATACACATATATCGTAAACTTCACTTACAGGCTGGTATATAGCACTGGAGGCAGCTTTGTGCCTACCTATTGTATCTTTTTCTGCACAAGACCTTTTGTCCAGCCGCGTCGTTGGCTCAGTGGGTAGCTCGCTGCCTCTGAGTCACGGCGGCCCCTGCATCCCTAGCGGTTGTAGTGGTTCATCCTCTCGGCGCGGCAAGTTTCTTGCTGCAAAGAGTTGGTCGTCGGCACAACGCTCCACCCAGGCCACCGAAAGCTGGTTGCAGCAAGTAGGTAAAATGGGAACCAACTGGATCTGCCGTTGCTTGCACCGAAAGCCGCTCCAAAAAGCATGCCGCGTTGGAGTAAAGATGAACGACGTCAGGAGCCGTCTGAGTGACCAGCGATAAGGCCAATACCGGTTTAGTTCGGATTCGCCGGGCGGCCGTTGGGAGCTGATGGCGGCACCATGACGTCACCACGCCAGGCACTTTCTTAGTACCTGGCGCCCAGCAGTATGGCTAGAGTCAGAGTGGCTTGGCAGTGAAAGAAGGGCAAACGTCCGAGATGACGATATCAGGGGTAGCGAAATGGACCGTGCAGGTCTGATCGTAGGGATGTACATCGTACAGCCCCCCGCCACATAGGATCGGATCGGATCGGGACCTTTTGTCCTTTTGGTCATCACCGTGACTACGTACTGACGCTGCCTGCAATTTAGAAATCGACTTCTGAGATCTATGCTCAAAGAAAAATAACCCTATTTACAGTCATAAACGCGACTCCAAATCTATTTAAGCTTAGATTTAGATTTGTTGTCACCAAAAGGCAGTGATGACAGGTAGATAAATGGGATGGACTTTTTTTATATTTCGACTTGTTGAATGAAACAATTTTGCGACAAGCAGTCGTTTCCAGCATGAGCTGTTGCGCTCATTTTACCCTTAGTAGTGCTTATTTCCCTTCTCTTATGGTGTAACTTGCGATTTTCCAACTTTCCTACTTTCGGGGAGGCGATTTGTGACATTAGAAAACCCGCAAAAATAGGTGTACCACTGTGTACCACAGCGTACCGCACGTCCTCACCGTTTCCGTTTTTCTGGGGAGGCGATTTGTATACGCGCTTTATGGTGCGTCGTTGGTATCTCCCGATCAAAGTGGCCCATTGTTTAGGCGGTCTGTACCAAAGTGGTCCAAATGCAATTTTAGATTGTTTCGGCTTCTGCAATGCTGTGAAGTGAAACAGAGTGTTCTTGAAGCACATACACCTGACCTGATGTAGAAAACCGAAGATTCGGATTAACCTACTAGAGCACAACCACTTTTTATGTACAAACGCGTTCTTTGTTGATTTCACAACGGTAACTCTTGCTGCTTGCCGCCGTCTCTGTCCGCCGGGCCACAAGCAAACTCTATGGGGAAAAAGGTTTTACTAAGCAAAGACCACTTAGCACTGTTTAATCTACCCGTGACGAATTCAGTTCCAACCAAGCCTCTCCTCAACTGAAAGGCGTTCGAAACCGTGCCATATCTCTGCTTAGGGTCGAAATTAGTGCGAAATTTTATTCAAAAACATTCTATGCATTACTAAGGTGTTATTGTATTCTAACAGAACAACATAACAACTCTCAACTTGTAACTGGCACGAAAACTAGAAGCTAACTAGATGCATTTTTATTACAGGAACGCTTCAAGAATCCAGCGTAAAGCATAGAATATATAGAATGAGGTGACACATGTACTACAGAAGAATCGCGACAGAAGAACGAGCAAACTACTCAGACCAGTAATCCTACAACAAAATCAAGCAGATAAAGCTTATTTTTACCACAGTAGCTGCAGAATGTCGTAAATTGACGCCAAAGCGGCATGTCGTTCTAAAACGTTGATAAGTACAACATATATGGAGTCCGTAAACTTTCTTACTTGGGAAACAACAGCTACATTCTTGGATGAAGCAAGCACAGCGGCAAAGGCTAATACGAAAACGCCGCAGTCATAGCCATTGTTTTGCTTATGACAGTCCTAAAGCAAACAACGTATTAATCAATCTGTTTTTCGGTGCTTAGGTACCACTGCTATCTCGGTGTGCCAATTCTCGTCAGGTGCACCGGTGGTACCGTTTCTGTGAGCCATCTTGACACATGCCCTGAAGAAACGAAAAAGGAGATAATTAACAGGATTATAAGAACTACGCAATCCACTTACAGCAGCTTTGCCATTATGACCTCTGCTTCGTATTGATAGATTAGCTGTGTTATTTCTTTTTGTTCCCAAGGAACGCCGAATCCCGTCTTTGGACGACCACGGCCACGCCGTTGCATTTTAGACGATCAGCTAAATAAACTGGAACTACTTACAAATCTTCCCACTACAAAAAGTCTGAAAAACACGTCTGCACCAGCACACCGGAAGAATCAGTCAGGATTTCCAAAAATAAATGGAATTTTTGTTGTTTAGACGGTTTCACGCGTTGACAGACCGTAGAAGCGATCGCAAAATAAATCTAACGGGCCAGCTATATTTTGTTCGATTTGCTAATTAAATCTACCGCCTGCTAAATAGCGCTAAATATTGATCCGGAGATCACCGGCCCGCACCGCGCTTTATTTCTGTCTCCTATTTTTTGTTTTCTTCATCATCATTATTCGGATAAACTTCTTCAGTTCTCCTTCACTATTTCTCACTCATAACATAGCTTTCTGGCGTCAGTGTATTGACGCTCGGCCAAAATATCAATCAATCATACACTGAACTGTACTGAATGAAACTGTCCGTTTGTTGGCTGCGTGCCATCCGATCCAGCTTGCTAACTTTGGTCTGGTGTTTCAAATGAGAGGACTGCGCAACGATTACTTATTACTTCTGCCTTGTTCTGTTCTAAATTCCTCAGCAGATGAAGAAAATGTCTGT
This sequence comes from Sabatieria punctata, assembly GCA_030248155.1. Taxonomy (NCBI): domain Eukaryota; kingdom Metazoa; phylum Nematoda; class Chromadorea; order Araeolaimida; family Comesomatidae; genus Sabatieria; species Sabatieria punctata. The sequence goes on from JASANB010003742.1 coordinate 27,960, forward strand.
TCTGAGCTGACTTGAGATTCATTGTGGTTTGTGGTCATCATCAAATCAGCAATCTGAAAATATGTCATTGTTTCCGGCGTATGCTGCTGACGACGGTCCATCGCATTTGTCGTCAGATAACGAAGAGAACGTGGAGCAGACGGTATCGAACACTGGCGAAGGTGATGAAGACATTTTTTTCAGTTTTCCATCGGTTTCTGCAGAGGTGTCTTCGGAACCTGTGGCCTGGCTGCAAAATCCGAGTTTTGTTAGGCAACAGGCAGTAATCACTGTCGATTCGTCTGGCACCGAAAGCGGCTCAAGCGATGGTGTGGCAGTATTGTACGAAAAGAAGACGTCCAAAAGGAAACAAAAAAAGGACAAAAAGAAGAGGAAGAAGAAACAGCGTCGAGAATTGGCACCAGTTAAGGCGTCGGCCACAGAGACGAAACCACAGAAACCTGTCTGGAATTTCAGTGAACCAGACCCGACTGGAATTTGTCCAATAATGTTTGACCAGTGGCGTGACCTGGAAAATCTGCAGTTCAACTCTTTGTACAAGCGACACGTGGCCAACTACCCCAGTCCGCGTGGCATTTTGGGCGGCGATGCCAGAGTCGAACGTTTGTTTTCGGTCTCCCAGCCAATAAAGGCCATTAGATATTTCAGCAGACGCTTTCGACGCTTCAAATCGGCTTCTCTGACGCCGTTGCAGACTCGACAACATTGCAGCGTTAAGCTCGGTCCGTTTGTCGAATTGATTGAGCCGACGCTGAACACTGGAAACGAGAAGCTGGTTTACGACGCCTCCGTGCAGATGTATCGCAGAGCGGAGCCCGACCTTGTGCAAGGTGTGCTGCCACTAAGGTTCAATACCTTTCCTAGATTTATACAGTTAAGCACTTGCTGCACGGTGCATACACAGTCAGGCACTTAACACCGTTTATGGTACCACTACCATTATGTATGGTAGGAAATCTGAACAGAGTGGTGTCATATATGGTACCGGTACCTTAACTGGTACCATCACAGGCCCCGAATGTGGGGTACCATATACGGTGCCGGTACCGTATAATATGAGGTTGTAGGACGTTTCGTCCCAACCGTTTCGTCCCCTTGCTGTTCGTCCCGGCCGTTTCGTCCCGACCGTTTAGTCCCGGCCAATTATTAAGCGTTACCGTTTCGTCCCGCTGCTAACTACAGTATATTGCAATGGCGGCGGCAAAATCAAATTCCAAATGCGCCACAACGCACCAAGAGCCCAAAGGCCAGGCGCACAGTGCATTAGCTGGGCTAAAACAGGTTTTACGAAATTTGAAGGCTAATTTTTCAAAACGTTCTCATCCTGGCCCGACCAGGCAACATCAAAATTTTACACCCTCGATTGTAAATCCTGGGTACGCCATTGCCTGACCCCAACACAAGATTAAGAATAACTAAGCCTGAGCCTCAGTAACTGTCGGAAATTTGATTTACTAGCTATTTACTTGCCAGACACCGCAATTTCAAATTTGATTTGTTAATAACTTGCTATTTGCTATCAGTTTGCTAGACTTTGCTACAAATTTTTCGCTCAACCGAATAATGCCTGCCGGAGATTTTCCGATTATAAGACCACCATAGTTATTATACATTGTAGGTAATGGATTTGTCTTTTTTATAGTGGAAAACTCCTGTGCCGTTTAGAATCAAAACTATACATTGTATCTCGGTTTCAACAAGGTGAACAAGCAACAGCAGGAAAAGAAGCACCGGCAAGAATTTTCTCTAACTTTATCCCTAACGTGAACACAATCAGTAGACTGACTTTTGTCCATACTTGGTTACAGCCCTACTTTAGCTATATGCGTGTAGCGTAAGCAACCTTGCTTGGGTATACAATGTATATCCTGGCAGCACATCAGGCCCCACCAGTCCAAGCGGGGAAAGACAGCGATAATGGATGATTATGTCTGAGGCTAGTAAATTCCTAGTAAATTGCTAGCACATTTCTCGCTCCCTCAATCCGAAATAAACTAGCTATACACAGTATTTGCTAGGCGGCGCTTTGCCCAAGATTAGCTTGCTAGGAATTTGTGATTTTTTTGCTATCCGATTATGCCAAAAATAAATTAGCTTGCTATCTGTTATAACTTGCAGGGAAACAGTAACCTAAGCCCTCAGCCCAAACCTCAGTCTGAGCCAGCGCAATTGTCAGACTAGGAATGAGCTGTGCGGCATGTTCTGTTTAAAAGCATGAACGATTTGGTTTTGGCGCCTTAGATGTTCATGTTTCACTTTGTGAACTGGGACGAAACGGTCACTTTAAAACTTGGCCGGGACGAAACGGTCGGGACGAAACAGTCGGGACTAACATCAAGGGGACGAAACGGTCGGGACGAACTGGGCTGATGCCATAATATGACCCACTACCTTAGGTACCGGTACTATAATATATGGTACCGGCACCTTATATGGTGTCGGCACCATAAACGGCCTTAAGTGCCTGACGGATACATGGCCCTCTTGGGCATTATTACCCCCTCACCGGAAATTTTGGCCACCTTTTGGTAATCGGTGAAAATGTGGCATTTTATAGAGATTTGTCGACTTTTTAGGCAAATCATCCTATCTACCCTCTCTAACAACTCATCATACAGCTCCATTTTCGGGCGGCATTATAATAACAATACTCTTACGAACAGCCACCGTGGTAGTGCCGTGTGGTAGGTACAATAACACTTGTTTCAAATTTCCTACCAAACGGAGGAAGTCGTACGAATAATATTACCAGCCCTACTAACTAATCCACCACCCGAAAATTGATATCAGAACCCCGTTGCAACATTTCTCGAAATTACCATTGTAACCATTTTGCCGTCCATTGTATGAGTTTGAGCAGTAAAAATCTATTATTTCTATGGTGGCTCTTCCAGATATAGCCAAATTTTCGGACATAATTTCGAGTTGATTCGCTAAAATCGCTGAAAAATTGCTATAATCCGAGAGGCTGCTTTATTGAGTGGATTCTTTCCGACGCTTTCCGTTACCTCCGACAAGTGATGAGACTATCTAATTATTTTCTTTTCAGTCGCTTCAGACGATCCTCAAGAGTTGACAAAACTGATGAACAAACGACTGCACGAAGAACCGAACAACGTTCCTCTCTGGCTGACCTTTATCGACATGCAGGACAGATTGATGAGTCAGAGTTCGAAAGGTCAGCAGAAGGTCAAGGTGACCGACCGCGCCGTGTTGGAGCGCAAAATGGCCATACTGGACCGAGCGCTGGCCAAAAACGCAACCAGCATTAAGCTGAAACTGCAGCGAATGCGCATCGGTGCTGATCTGTGGGAGCGAGAGAAGCTGAAAGAAGAATGGAGAAAGATGGAGTTCAATCATGTCAACCAGCCGCAAATGTGGCAGGGATATTTGTCGTTTTCCGAGCAGAACTTTACCGGATTTACTGTCACTAAGCAGGTAGACTGTAGCCGATTTGTCTGATTTTTCTAATTGGGGGCGCGTCGTTGGCTCAGGGGTTAGCTCGCTGCTTTGTGTCCCCACAGCCCCGGCAATCTGCGTGGCTTTAAAGCCCAACCCGAAGGCTGGTGATGGCAAGTTTGTAAATGGGAACCGAACTGAAACTGCATCACACCTAATGACAGCAAGGAAACGGTTTTTTGTAGGCAATGCCACCCCATTGAAGTGCTGTGAAACGGGTAATGGAATGGAGTTCTGAGCTGTCCACCCTTTCCACTTTTCCTTTGGTTTATACTTGGAAAAAATTTACCATCGTTTTTGTGTTTTTAGGACACTAAAATGAAACGGTTGCCTTTCACGAGCCTAAATTTATTAGCGATTTAGAGCCAGAAATTGGCGATTTCGGAGGATTTTTGTACCGCGGCGCGACCCCGTTCCAAAATTTTACTTTAACCCCCTAATTCCCCCCAAACCGTATCCTGTTACATGTCTATCGCTTTTCAGATACATCTGTACGATCGTTGTTTGTCTCAGTTATCGAAGGTATTGTCAGGAACTCTTTTAACCCATCCTCCCTTAGCCAACACTGAACAATTCCTGCTCATTTGTCTTCTACGACGCAGCTACTTTTTGGCTTCGTGTGGGCAAACGGAGAAAGCTTGGGGCAGTCTACAAGCAATGGTAGAGTTCAACTTTTTCGCTCCAAGTACGTCGACCAATCTCGAACACCTGCGTACACTGTTTGAGCAGTTCTGGGACAGCGGACAGCCTCGGTTTGGAGACGCAGAAGCCGCTGGCTGGCGTGCTTCTCAGCAGTCGGATAATTTGCTGCCGTCGATCAGCGCTGACGAGCAAGAAAGTGCCATGGAAGACGAGCTGTGCAAAAAATTCGACAGCAACGACGGCGCCTTGTGGGCGGCGCTGGAGTGTTTGCGCGACTGCCGACATTGGTCACCCTGCCGGCTGACTGACCAAGAGTTGGAGGACCCTGAACGCACTGTCCTATTCGATGACGTCGCTCCTTCCCTTATTCACTTGGTCGAACCAGCCAATCGGTTTCGATTGCTGGTAGAAGTATTCAAATTTCTGGGGGTCCAGATGCCTCAACTGGAAAGCTCAAAACACTGTCAGATCGAAGAGTGGCACAATTTGGATTGTTTGTTGGAATTGTTTTCGGCTCTACCGACCCTCGACTCTGTCTCATCGGCTTTGGCTGATAGAGCGGCTGTAGTAGACCGAATGTTCCAGCAGGTCTCCAACCTGTTCGGAGCGCAGCCGCAGCGCTTTTACTTCGTCACTGCGCATATGGAAGAACTGGCCCGGCGTGCTCTGCGAGAACGGCAAGTGCCGACGAAGGAAAAACTGAAGGCGTTCAAGCGTGCCGCCAAAGAACTGATGAAGCTGGAGCAAAACAGAAATTCTCTCTTCGTCTATTTGGCCTATTGCAAGGCTCTGCTACAGTTGGAGGCGTTCGACGAGGCCATTCAGGTGCTGACCACTTTTCTGACCGTTCAGCCTGCTTCTACAGACCACGTGCCCAGTCTAAACATGCTTATCTTGTTAGCAAAGTGCTTTCTCCTAACCACTGGCGATCTTTCACCGATTGTTCAGTTCGTGGCCGGTGCGGCTGAGCAAGTCAGTGCAACTTCCGTGCTCAAACTGCAACGAACTCTAAAAGATCGGCTAGATCAGCTGCAACAAGAATACTTGAGCTGTCGGGAAAGTGAAGACCAGTCTGAACGGTTTGTCAGTTCGTGGTTCGGTTCGCTGTTGCCGACCCTGTGCGCGCTGCAGTCTCTTCTGCATTACCCGTCTCTCCACTCGGCGCTTGGCATTCTCGATCGGGGCACAGAGACACTGCTGTCGACTAGAGCTGGCCTCTCGGATCAAAAATCGGTCGTTTACCTGTCAGTGGAGAGGGATTTGGAGCTTCTGACCGTCTTCAGAGTGTGGCTGATGGAGCATCACCTGAACGTCTGTTCTACCATGCAGCCCAAGTTGTTCCGTGACTGTCTGTTTGATAGTGCTCGCATGTTTCCTCACCATCCGTCTATGCTAAAGAAGTTGGCGGACGTCAGTGTTCAGTCCCATCGGATTATTGAAATGCGAAGACTCTTTGCTGAATTGTGTAAGTTAATCAGGCATTTAACGGCACATGGTGCTGGTACTGCCGTAGGGGCACCATTTATGATGCGGTACTTAGAACACTGGCGCATAAATTGTACTCCGCGCTCCGCCACTGTGGTGGTACTGTACAGTGAAATGTGTAGAAAGTGGTGCAACCACGGCGCCCTATCTATAAGGTTCCGACGATATATCGACCCTTTTTCCAATCTAGCTAACTTCGGCTCAAATACAGCTAAAAAGTGTTGTTTTACAGGCGATTCTGGCAATTTTTGTGTCTGAAATTGCAAAAAATCGCAAAAATTTGCTTAAAAATTACTTGCCAGAAAAATCCGAGGGAGGGTCTGAAAAATCGTCTCGGGCTGGGGGCCCACCGGGGGTCTGGCCTTAGTCCGATGGGGCAGACCCCCTGTTACATGTATGTTCGTGTCAGTCATTTCGCATAGGGCATAACTCGTAGCTACAGAAGGCTAGCAGGCTAGGACTTGGCCAAAACAAACTGTAAACAAATAATAATAATTGTGCCAAAAATCTTTTTGATTCGGTTGAAAATTGACGGAATGGCAGCGACTTGAAATTATTCGGCAAAGTAGAAAAAAGGCCAGGCAGTTTTTTATGGCCAACCTGTATGTCTAAGTGAAACCAGTCCGAATTTTTGTACTACTGTTGTGATAGACTCCTGACAAATTCTTAATTTGCTTGCGGTCAAAATCGAATAAGCGAAATCTGTTTAATCGGATTCTATGGTCGCATCATACATGTAACAGCTCCGGCCGACCTGGGTGTAGGGGGGTTTCCCTCAGCTGGGAGGTCGGGGGGGGGTGTTCGCCCAGAGTGGGGACCAAAATTTCAAAAAGCTCCAAAACGCCTGGAAATGCGTTTTTAGCACGTTTTTTTCAGTTGGGATGCTAAAAATCGCTATTTTAATCTGCCAAATGGCGTTTTAAAGCTAAAAAACAAGCAGAAAATGACAAAAAGGGCTTGCAAAACCACCGATTTCGCTTAAATATCAGCAGTGGAACCGCCAAATTCGGTTTCCAAAGGCTTTTCAAGCGAATTTTTGGCAAAAAAAGTGTTTTCTGAGCCAGTTTGTTAGTACTGTAGCCACCAACTAGTACATGTATTTTTGGGTCAGGGGGTCCCTTAACCTGTCTCGTGGGTGAGGTGACGGGGGTTTGGCTTTCCAGCTAGGCGGGAAACCCCCAAATCCCCTAGTACATGTATGGTCGTATCTACTACAGTGTCATTGTTTTAGCCAGCTCCTCTGCATCAGTTGTGCAGTACGTGGCTCTTCTGTACGCCGAGTTTAAGCGATACGTACAAATGCTGGACGCTGTGTCAGACGCAGGTCCCACAGAACTGCCGGAGATTCACCGTGTGCGTCAGGTGTTGGAGGATGGCGTAGAGTCGCGTCTGTCTTGTCCTTCCTTGTGGCGTCTCTACATCAAGTTCGAACAGCTGAGAGGAGACCGTGCCGCCGTGCAGCGGCTGTTCTATCGAGCTGTGCGTCGTTGTCCCTGGTACAAGTCGATTTATGTGGACGCCGTCAAATGTCTGCCGGAAAAAGTGCAGATGGTCACTGATTTAATGACCGAAAAACAGTTGCGGATTAGAGTGATGTTGGAAGAGATTGCTGTACTGAGAGAGGCTGCCGGACAGACAGTGCAACAGGAAGCAGATAGTAGTAGTGATGAGAGCGAATCATTTATTCAATAAAGTTTGATTTTCAATGCTGTCGTCTGAATGGCTTCCACTACCGTTCATCGGTTAGGTTGTAGCAAATACTGTTGGCTGAGTTGTTGCAACTTCTCAATGGCGCGGATCCTCCCGCTCAGGCGCTAATCCTTAGACCGACTTGGAAAGGTTTTTGGGTAGAATTTTTGTGAAAATACGGTAGTGTGTTGTGTCCAGGAATTTGTGTAATTTTAAAATGGTCGAGGAAAAGTCAGGGCATTTCATGTCTGGTCAGGGAAAATTAGGGATTTTTCAAAATTTTCTCGCCCTGATTGGGCAGTGGCCGAACCAGGCCTCGTCGACCTTCTGAAACTCTTAATTTCATGCACAGAATGCCTTTAAAAAGCGCGTTCTTGAGGGCTAATTTTTCAAGATGTTATCTCCCTGGTTGGGCAGCGGCCCAAGCAGGGCTCGTCAAACTGTTAATTCCTGTTAACTTCATGCTTAGAACAGTCAGGCACTTAACGCCGTTTATGGTACTGGCACGATATATGGTACCAGTACCTAGGCTAGTGGCACCATCTATGGTACCCCACGTGCGGGGACTGTGGTGGTACCATAATACTCTATGGTACTTCTACGCATGGTACGAAATTTGAAAGGAGTGGTACCATGGTACCAGTACAGGTAGCAGTGCCAAGGTAGGGGTACCACACATGGTGCTCGGTACCATACATTGTACCATCACTGTGGTTGAATGTAGGGGAGGGGGTACCTTTATAGTGCCACTAACCTAGGTACCGGTACCATACATGGTGCCAGTACCATAAACGACGTTAAGTGCCTGACTGTAGAATAGCTTTTGAATGCGTTTTTGAAAGCTAATTTCTCAAAATTTTTCTCGGCCTGGTTGGGCCTCCTCAAACTCTGAAACTGATAATTGCTGTTAACTTCATGCTCAGAATACCATTTAGAATTCACCTTTTGATACTAAATTCTCCCTTTGCTTTTAGAAAATTATTGGGCATGTTAGTGTTTAGGTAAATATCTGCAGATGCAAATAAATCACAAAATTTGGTGCTTGAAAACGTTTACGTTTTATGAGTTTGCTTGTGAAAAGTGAGGGAATTTGGAAAACCTGATCCATCTGAACCCTGGTGTCTGCAGTTTAGTGTGCCATGGATGACGCTGTTGTTAATTTTGGTGAAGAAGATGTGAATAGAAAACGACTGTTTAGGTACATATTTCTGTCTGACTTTTTAGGTTTGTTCGACGGTTTCATTCAATTTTTAGGTATCCGTTGGTTGTGGTGTGTCATTTGGCCTTTCGTTTTCTGGCACTCTTCCTCTATCTCTTCTATTCCTCGTCAAGCAGTTTTATTGTTGCTTTTTTGCTCATCGTAAGTTTTTCTTCCGTTCAATATACTGTTGCTAACACTGCTTGTTTAGGTGTTCTTGTTGTCGGTTGATTTTTGGGTAGTCAAAAACATAAGCGGTCGGTTGTTGGTCGGACTTAGGTGGTGGAACGTTATTGACGCTGAAGGCAACAGTCACTGGAGGTTCGAGTCGCGCAAGGTACTTGCTTTCTGTCAAAATCTTATGTTAATACAGTCAGGCACTTACTGCATAATCATACAGTCGGCCACTTAACGCTGTTTGTGGTACTGCTACCATATATGGTGCCGGTACTGGGAGACGCCCAGTTCGCCGCGACCGGTTCGCCGCGCCCGGTTTGCCGCGGCCGGTTTGCCGCGAACCGGTTCGCCGCAGGGTTATTCCGCCGCGGACTGGTTCGCCGCAAGTAATAATTTTTTAATTCGGTTTAGCAAGCGTACATGTACTGTGGCAGCTTATAAATAAGAAGTTATTTTTAACGATTAGTCTTGTCAGTAACCGGTAAGACTACCCGGAAGCGCGGGACGGTCAACAGGCAACAGAGCCTAAGACGCCCCACGCTACCATCTGTGCAGCGAGTAACAGACAAGCCTGGCGCTGCAAGGTGGAGCGACGTCGGGAGCAGGACGTGCGCCCCAGGGGCTGTAGTCATGGGCTATGAGGCGCGTCCAACTCCTCATTGGCAGATAAGACCACAGCCTCCGACGACCACAGGTCGGTGAGAGGAGTGAGTCAGCGCGTTTAGAACTTCAGCTGGCACACGCGCCACATGCCACCTACTTGCCATCGACTCCTCTTTGCCACAAACACTAGCCGCGCCGAGGGGGTGAACGCGTGCAGTCGCCTCGCTACACACGCACACAGCAGTCGGTTGCCTAACCACTCGACCAACTGTGCTGGCGCAACAAAAATTTACCGTTAACGTCTCTCTAATAGTCTAGTCCAAATATTCATTTTCTTTAATTTTCATAGAATTGGGGACGTTAATGTTCTCTGTACGCAATTTATACTATCAGACGTGGGAAAAGGGGGTAAGGAAGGGATGGTCCCGCTCATGCTCTTACCTACCCCTCAGGCCGCCTACCCGCCACTACCCCTTTCGGAATTTTTGGAAGAATTTTATACAGACAATTACGATGAAAATGTGCTTAGATATTGGTGTAAATGGGCTTAAAATAGCCTACATTTTATAACGAAAAATATTTCAAAAATGTTGATTTTATACAGGGTGTCCCAAAAAAAATGACAACATTTCTTTTTGCTGCCATTTTCGTAAATTTTGACCAAATTGTCCGAAATTTGAAAATTAGGTGCCAAAAAAGTGGGAATTTTATGTGTTAAAATTTGGTGCATCAGGAGTGACCCAGTCCTGAGAAATTCAACAATATATAAAATTGCGAAATTTCAATTAAATGTAGAAACAGCATAAAAATGGAAACTTTTCTTTTTGCTGTATCTTCTTTAATTTATGTTGGAATTGGATGAGATTTTGAACATATGCGCAGATATTTTGTAGGTCAAAAGTTCTGGCATTAATCAGTCCTTATCGCTAGTACTTGGAAACTAAAGAAAAACAGAGTTTTTACTGCAACAAAATGAAGAACGTGCAAACTCTGAGAACTAAGGAATAAGAACACCATCCAGATGACCTCCGTTTGAGTTAATACACTGCTGCAACCGTTTCCCATAAGCATAATAAACATTTCTTAGCATGTTTGGGGTGACAAACTGAATTACGCTTACAGGAACTTCATTACAGCTAAGGGGCGCGAAAATCAATGTTGTCGTTGTATTGCGATCGGGATTTTTTATGTCAAGAGCTGGGTTGTAGTCATGCGCCAACTTTTGATCTACAAATCAACCCGTTATTCTGCGCATATATTCAAAATTTCATCCAATTCCGACCTAAATTAACGAAGATACAGCAAAAAGAAAAGTTTCCATTTTTTATGCTGATTCTACATTTAATTGAAATTTCTCCATTTTATATATTGTTGAATTTCTCAGGACTGGGTAAATCCTGATGCACCAAATTTTAACACATAAAATTCCCACTTTTTTGGCACTTATGTTTCAAATTTCAGACAATTTGTTCAAAAATTGCGAAAATGGCAGTAAAAAGAAATGTTGTCATTTTTTTTGGGACACCCTGTAGTATAAAAACTGGGACTTATTGGTTTATCAACCCTCAGCCCCATCATGATTTGAAAATTTACTAGTGTGCATTGTCATGTCTGATAGTAACAATGAGACTTAAACCAAACGATGACCACCGCACCACTTCGATGCGTTGACACGGTTAACACGATCCGCTGACACGATATATTTACATGACCTGCTAACACGTTTTAGCCGATCGTGTTAATCGTGTCGGCAATGAGACCGTCTCCAGCGTGTTAGCACATCGCTAGCACTGTTATCACGACATACGTACACGATTTGCTAACACGTGTAAGCGGATCGTGTTAACCGTGTCGACAGAGTCGTTTTTCCTGTGACAGTACATGTACGCTTGCTAAACCGAATTTGAAAAATATTCTCTGCGGCGAACCGGTCCGCGGCGGAAGAACCCTGCGGCGAATCGGCCCGCGGCAAACCGGCCGCGGCGAACTGGGCGCGGCGAACCGGTCGCGGCGAACCGGTCGCGGCGAACTGACCCCAACCCGCCGGTACTACGTATGTGTGGTACCTCTGCCTTGGTACTGGTCCCTGTACTGGTACCGGTGCCACCACAGTGAACGAATCTTGAGATACCATTATGGTAAAGTTTCGAAGTTTTGAAGTTTATTCAAGACAAGACAAAAAGACTCCAACTGACCTTCGCTGCAGACTGGATGAGCTGGGCCGATTTCCGGCTCTAATGCCCGTCCAAACAGGAATTTCGATAAGTCCATCATGGACAACTTGCCTAGGTACCGGTACCTTAAATGGCGTTAAGTGTCTGACTCTGATAGGGTATCTAGCATAATTGACTGTGTAAGTAATTGCTTGATTAGCATGGTACCCGTGGCATATGATGTGGTGTCGGTGGACGATTCAGCCAACCGCAAAAGTCAATGAATAATTGACAATGAGTTTGTACGCATCGTAATTAATTTGAGGTTTACGCCTTCTACTACAGTATTTTCTCCTTTCTAATCAAGTTGATTCCTGATTCCATTATTCCACAGGCGCAGAAAGCTGTCTGATGCTAGCTTTCTGAATAGAAATGTGGATTAGTGGTTTGTAGTTAGAATTGCTGTAGATGTACAGTTTGCAGGAGGATTCGGGCGTGCAGTCGGCAGAGTGGCAGGTGTTTTGGTTGGCGCTCACACTGGCTCCGTTGCTGTGGCTGGTGCTGGCGCTGGTCTGTCTGTTCACCTTTAAGATGGCCTGGCTGGTGAGCGACGCCCTCATTGCACTTCTAATTGGTCGGCGCCTGCGTCATAACCGACTTCCTTCGCTTTTCTCTGCCACATCGTGACGCCCGATTAATTAGCGCTAATTATGCTATAGATGATAACCGTCATGGGTTTCTGCATGAACGGCGCCAATCTCTACGGATACACACGATGCAAGTGGAGCTCGAGACAAGAGTTCTCCTCCTACTTGTCCACCGCCATGTTCACTTCGGTACACTGCTTTTGCACTACTGCCCTTCCGTCCGCTACCTCTCACTGCTGGGTACTCTGTATTTGGGTCTTTTCCAGTATTGGCTATGGTTTTTGTGTCTACTTCCGTTAAGTGGAACGTCTGTTACAGCGCCCATACATGCGCCGGGGGTTAGGGGTTCCCCTCGGCCGGCCACTCCCTGTGCAAAATCCTGGGTACGTCACTGAATACAACCGGTAGTGCCTGATCGCGAAATTCCTATGTCTTTATTGATCTACAGTAGTGTCCTTTAAATCTGGCTTAAGACGAAACGGTTAAACTGAATGTTTAGTTTTTGTCGCGAGCCGCAAAGCCTACAGGAACTACACAGAACATGTAGCAGTCGAATCTCTCAAGTGCGACTGGGCTCGTTTGGGTTTTACTCGGTTTGAATTGTGTTAACCTGTTAAGGGTATGTTTCTGGTGTACTTGGAGAGTCATTTTTAATGGCAATAAATAACAAAGACAAGCAACGACAACACCGTTCACAAAGACTATAGTGCACAACTGCAACAAAGCAATGATTTGAGCATTTGCGTTGCTTGTAATTTACGTATACGTACGTATAGTAATCACTGTAAAAATCGTGAAAATATTTTACCTCAGTACCTTACGTACAGTGTCGCCTGATATGGTACCGCTGCCAAATATTTCTTCCTGACCAGTTGGACTGAGTTCAAGTAAAACAAGAAAATCGCACCAATTTCGTCTGTACTTGTAGAAACAAATCGGACCTTTTTCTTGACTTGATGGCCATGCAAAAATGCATAGTTGGTACGTACAGTAAGCAGTAAACCAACTACCAAGCTGATCTAGAACCTTGTCTAGACTGCACTAAAAGGGCATCATTTGGACCAGAGTTTTCAGCAGTCGCCGGCTGAATGTGATTCTGCCAGAGAATAAGTGCCTGTTCAAAGTTGTCTGCCATGTGGAGTTCGCCTCCTAAATTGCTCTCCATAAAGGCCTTGGCTTTTTGGTAGTTCATTTTGTGGTAGAACATTATATACTGGAAAGCCAGTGCTTGAGCGCTGTTTCGTCCGTCACTGCTGAACACCAACACCTGCAAGTTATTGGCTTAGTACTCCTGTACGGTCATTAGGTCTGGCCGCCCTAGCTTTTAAGCCATAGTTACCTGTTTGCGGTTGGTGCGGGCAGAAGTGATGAAACGGTTGACTTCCTCGAAGCACTGCACCAAGGCAGCTGGTGAGGTGCGTTCGTTGACGTCGACGGCCAGTTCGTTTCGCGAGTGTCTGGTCGGTTGTTTGCATATGCAGGGACAGTGGGTGCGCACCGAGGTTTGCGGAGTGCCGGCGTTCACTATCCACTCTATGTTCTGCCGACACAGACGCTGTGCGTCAAAGGCAGCATCCAAGCCACTTATGTACAGAAACTCTAGCACCTTGGAGAGGGAGCACTCTTCTGACACCAATCCTCTGGGGCCCATGTACGTGCCTCGCTTATCGGCGCGGTGGTGCCTGCTGTCGATTCGGAGTTCTCTTCTTCCTGTGCGCTGGTTTTGCGGCTGTTGCCCAGTAGTTTACCGGACTTGAGCGAGGTCTGCCGTTGCAGCGGGATCGGTTCGCTTTTCTTTACGTACTTCTCCACCAGCTTATAGTCTTCCAGACTGAGACTTCCTTCGGAAGAGCGGGGTCGCAACTGGTGTTTCTCGGTGAGGGAGCGAGAGAGAATTTTGCGAGGGCGGGCGGCGCCTTCGAGACAGTTGGTCTGGTTCTGGTCGTCTGTCATAGTGGCGGATTACGGCTCATACAAGTCGACGACGGCGATGCACTCTCTAGTCCTCGAAGGCAGCTTGGTTTCCATGGAAATGCGCTACCGACTTAATTAACAGCTCGGAAAGCCATTTTATTTCCCTTGAACAAGTGTGTCAGCCTGTTTGCTGACAACTGTTCTTTTAATAGTACAGGGCAGGAAATCCCTTCCGATATAAAGACAATCAGTGTATATATCATGTCAATCGTCACGACAAGTGAAGTTTTGAGTGGAATAATTCAGACTAAGCTATCAACGCATTACGCATTTAGTGGATGCTTTTCTTAGCACCCAGACGGCAAATGAAACCTACATGCACTACAAAGGTTTGCGGTTACCTAATAGCTTGGATAGCTCGAAAAATCGATGTTGACCTGAAAAATTAATATAGAAAATTCGAAAAGATTAATCGATGATTAGGTTTAGTTAGTGAAGGAAGTTGTTGTTGCGTTAGTTAACTAAAAGTTAGTAGAGTTTCTTATAGTGTCCGCTTTTCTAGGCAATGCACCAGTATTAATTTCCTGTTCTTATCTAAAAATAAAAATTGTGCT
>JASANB010003743.1:0-76523 GCA_030248155.1 Sabatieria punctata
TAAAAGTGCATTGGATGTTAGTACTCTCTAAAGTGTGACGTTTCGGGATGGTTCGAGGAGCAAACCTTTCTGGTTTACAGAGGTAATGAGTTATACTATGGCCCTGTCACACAAAATTAGTACTTTTCTTTGGAATATAGCTGTATGATCTACCATACTTTCCAAGTACTACTGTAGGTGAATTTCAATTTTACTCATTACAGACATTGTGTTCAATTTTTCACTCAATTCCACAAATGTAAAGTGATGACAGAAAGAGCAAGCCTACTGTAACTTTACATGTTCTTGCAACAGGTTCTTCACCGATAACTGGGTTAGACACAGCTGGTTAATGACAAAATCTCATCTTGGGGTCCCGACAGCTCTATATGCAAATGCAGTTCGGGAGTACTACGCTTTTATCACTTAATGTTCGTGGATTGCAAAGTGAACTAACCCGTAAATCAAAGTTTGTGTTTTTTAAGCAACAACCAGCTAACATTTTCTTTCTTCAAGAGACACACTCAACTAAAAGGGACACACAGATATGGACGAATCAGTGGGGAGAAGGGAAAGCATATTTTGCACACGGAGAGAGCAACAGTAAAGGGGTGGCGGTTCTATTCAAGAAAAACGTTGACATGAAAGTTGAGGCAACCAGACTCGACACTGATGGCAGGTTTGTTTTGCTAAAAGGGGTGCTGGAGCAAACAAAAGTTTCCTTATTAAATGTATATGCACCGAATGATGATAACCAGCGTACCCTGTTTTTTCAATTAATTATGGATCTGATTGAGGAGTTTTGGGATCCTACCTATACCTGGATAATCGGTGGCGACTTTAACACAATAATTGATGTAGCTAAGGACAAAAGATGTGGACAGAAAACTCGAGACTCGTCTAAAGCTAGCAGACAAAGACTCTTAGAGATTATAGCTGATTTCGGGTTTGTTGATGTTTGGCGATCCTTACATCCGCAGAAACGGCAGTACACATGGGAACAGCCAACACTGCAACTCAAATCACGACTAGATTTCTGGCTTATTTCCAAGGAACTCCTAAACGTAACAAAAACGTGCGCAATCGTGCCTGCGATCAAGACCGATCACCATGCAGTTTTACTTGAACTTAAAGGGCTGCACCATTACAAACCTGGACCCGGTTTATATAAGCTTAACTCATCAGCTTTAAAAGACGAAGACTACCAAAGAAGAATCACAGATGTGATTACAGAAACACTCAGAACTACAGTAACTCTTAACCCACTCGCTAGATGGGACTATTTAAAACATAAGATAGCAGAAGAAAGCAGGCGTTTTGGGAAAGAAAAGGCAAGTCAAAAGCGTGATCAGAAGAAGAGAATCGAAGGTAAACTGAAACAACTGTCACAGAAATTGATGGCCGACTCCGACGATTTCGAATCGTACCAAAGTTTGAAACGAGATCTTGAGCAGTTGTACGAAGAGGAGGCTAGAGGTGCCATGATAAGGTCGAGAGCAAGATGGCTAGATTTAGGGGAAAAATGCAATAAATATTTCCTGCGTTTGGAACGCAGAAATTTTGCGCAAAGTAATATCTTTCAACTCCGTAACAATGGTAAAATAGTCATTGGGCAAAGACAAATTCAAGAATCCTTGGTAGATTTTTACTCTAACCTGTATAAATCTACAAACCCGAAATTAGACCCTGAAAGCCTTAACGAATTCATTGGCAATGTAAGGGTGTTATCCCTCAACAAAGCAGCAGAGCTTGAGAAGCCAGTGGAAGAATGGGAACTTTTCAAGGCAGTGCGCAACATGAAACCAAACAAATCACCGGGGGATGACGGTTTACCTCCCGAATTCTATCGCAAATTCTGGCCTTCAATCAGTGAAGTTCTGCTAAATGCATACAATCATGCTTGGGAAACTGGTTTTCTGTCCAACAGCCAACGCAGAGGTGTGATCAAGCTCATACCCAAGGAAGGTAAAGACCAACAAGAATTGAAGAATTGGCGACCCATTACTCTATTGAATTCCGATTCCAAAATTTTGTCGAAAGTTCTAGCTGAGAGAGTCAAAAGGGTTTTAGCCGATATAATTCATGAGGATCAATGTGGCTTCGTACCAAATAGATACATCGGCGAAGCGGTCAGAACGATTTTGGACGTTATTGAGCACTATGAAAACTTGGACAAAACAGGTATGATTCTGTCGCTGGATACGGAGAAAGCTTTTGATTCATTGGAATGGTCATGTATGCAAAGAGCGTTGGAAGCCTTCGGGTTTGGACCAAACTTTAGAAAATGGGTAAACATTATGTACACAAATATTGAGAGCAGGGTCGTTAACAATGGTTTCACTACAAAGCCGATTAAATTAGAACGCGGTGTTCGTCAAGGGGACCCATTGAGTCCCTATTTATACATCATTGCAATCGAAACCTTTGCTAACGCCATAAGAAGTGACAATCGTATCTCAGGACTCCATATATCAGGCATCAACTACCGAATATCCCAATACGCTGATGATACATGCCTCCTTCTGCAGAATTTTCAGGACCTAAAGATTGTCCAAGAAAAGTTGGAATTGTTTGGCTATATCTCAGGTCTGAGAATCAATAAGCAGAAGACTGCTCTGATTGGCCTTGGCAAGTGGAAATTCAAAACCGCAGACGCATTCGGCTTCAAAATGCAACCTCAAACACTAAGGATTTTGGGCATTTATCATTCATACAACAAGGACGTAATGATGCAAACTAACTATGATGAGCGGCTTTCTAAAATTAAGAACAGTCTGAAAGGCTGGTTAAGGAGAGGTTTAACTGTACATGGACGAGCATTAGTCCTAAAATCGCTTGGTTTTTCACAGATTATTTACCCCATCACTAATCTCCCTTTCTCGACAGAGATTCAAAGGAAAGTTGATAAAGTCTCATATGGTATTCTATGGAACTTCAAACCGGAACATATTAAACGGAAAGTATTAGCACAACCCGTTAAACTTGGTGGTCTGAAGATCCCAATGGCAGAGTATGAAAACTACAGTATCAAGATCAAATGGATCTGCAGATTTCTTAAGAACCCAAATGCAAAATGGGCAAAAATTATTGATAAACAGTTGGAACATTATGGCGGACTGATGTATTTGCTGCAATGCGACTATGATATTGATTATATAACTGGAATTTCTCAGTTTTATAGAGAAATTTTAGATGCTTGGATGGTAGCTAAAACTGTAATCGCAAACCCTCAAAATCGCAGTGTGCTGTCGAGGAAGGTTAATAATAATGAATTTCTCTTGATTGGAAGGAAAACTTTTTACTTTAGTGAGTTACGCAGAAAACGTGCAGATGAAATTACTTGTTTTCTTAATAACCAAGGAGAATTTCTTACTTATACCGAATTTACAATCAGGTACGAACTGGATTCCAAACGATACACATGGCTAAACCACATTCAAATAGTCACAGCTATGAAAGCTTATTGGCGCATTGATACTGCCATTCAAGAAAAGACAGGTAGAATCCAGCGGCAGCATTACTCTTTACTTGATATGAGCACAGAGGTCCGTAACGGACGTCATTTCAAAGCTCTTCTCTGTAGTCCTCCACATAATGTTAAACCCACGGGTCAGGAAAAATGGGAGCAGGCTTTTGTAAATCTAAGTGATGCTGATTGGGAACAAATCTGGATTTCCCCAAAGAAACTGACAGCGGAAACCAAGCTTCAAGCCTTTCAATTTAAAGTACTACACCAGATACTAGTTACAGGTAAACTTCTGCATCGATACAAAATCGAACCAAACGCTTCATGCTTTTATTGCAAGTCATATATGGATGATATTACCCACGCACTTTTAGAATGTCCTCTTATTTCTCGTTTGTGGGCCCAAATCGCACAAACTTTTCAGCACATAGAACATCAAGATGTAGACATCTCTCCATTGGCCATTCTACTAGGTTACTCAAAGAAGCCAAATACAGAAAAATGGATGAGATTTGCGTTAATTGCCAAACACATTATGTATGCTTGTCGCAGTACAAAAAGTGTACTTTCAGTGCAGTCATTTATGACAAGACTTACTGCAAAATTTTCCGTTGCCAAGTGTGTTCATGACCAGAAGCAAGAGCACAACAAGTACAGACATCAACCATATGAATTTGTAAAATGGATAGCTATCTGAATTGATGTACCCCTCCCCATATTGTGATTTCAATGTGTTGTCTGTTTATTGATGTACATATCTGTGTGTCTCAAATTACTTCTGTATTAACCTTTCAATAATAATAAAAAATGTAAAAAAAAAAAAAAAAAAAAAAAAAAAAAAAAAAAGATGGTCAGTACTGTCCACGCGACGGCCTTCAGTGTAGTACATTGTACCTTGTAAATGAGTCTCGATGATTCCTTGACAATTTTCTGTTTCCAATCTTTATCCGTGGTCTGAAAAGTATAAAATGAGGTCAAGATCAAACGTACAATGTACATGACTATAGCTGTGTAGGCATATTTCTAACGCTTTTCCTTTAATATTTTAATCGCATTAACTGGATGTCTCCAATGTACTGCTAACGTTTAACTTACTGGCAGTTTAACGGTAACAGCATGTGGACTTTTAAGAGTCAGTGTCTGATTCGATCGAGTCTTGGTATTCAGACCCAAAATTGAAAGTTTGGCGTAGAGGGCTGTAAGTTGGCACACTAATACCACTTGATGAGTTATTCAATTGCTGCAGAGGAATTCTCAATTCGACGCTCCACACTCGAGATATGAGCCCGCGAAAATCGGCTTGCTTAACTATGGGACGAAAATTTCCAACTTGAATTTCTTTCTTATTGACAAGGGCTGGGACTTAAAAATTGGGGCTTTTAGGTAACTTTTCGAGTAGATTAAGAAACTTTAGTCCAAAATTGTTTTCGATGAAAGAAATTTTTTTCGCCCCCCTTTGGAGCCGCCAAGCTCGACTGAAACGCCTCTAGACATATTTTTTTTATTTTAGAATTTCGTAGCGATATTCAAGAGCAACATTTTGGTATAAAATATTCAAGATTTGAAAGGTAGGTTTTCGAGAAAATTGACTTTGAATGTACAAAAACCTGCTTTTTTGTCCCTATTGTCTGGCGATTTTGTTCATTCAAAGTCAATTTTCTCAAAAACCTACCTCTCAAATCTTGAATATTTTATACCAAAATGTAGCTCTTGAACAGCGCTACGAAATTCCAAAATAAAAAATTATGCATAGAGGGGGTTCCAGTCGAGCTAGGGGGCTCCAAAGGAGGGCGAAAAAATTTTTTTCATAGAAAACAAATTTGGACTGAAAATTCTTAATCTACTCGCAAAGTTACCTAAAAGCCCCAATTATTAGGTCTCAGTTACGATTTAAAGCCTAGGAATCGTTTACGATATTTTCAAGCACACTGAAAGTTGGCGATTTTTCCAGGTTTTGGACATTCAAAGTGAATTTTCTCAAAACCTACCTCTCAAATCTTGAATATTTTATATCAAAATGTAGCTCTTGAATAGCGCTACGAAATTCTAAAATAAAAAAATACGTATGTCTAGGGGGTTCCAGTCGAGCAGGGGGGCTCCAAACGCCTATTTTGCCTTAAATAAACGAAAATTTCCTCCCTCCGGGAGGGGGTGGGGGAGGGGGGTATGGCCGGCCGAGGGGGAGGGGTATACTACCCCCCTTACCCCCCGGCCCATGTATGAGCGACCACATAAAAACTGATTTTCTTCTTGATTAAACTGGAGAAGCTGTTTGGTACGTGCGTACAGTAAGTATACAAATGTTGGCAGTCATGAGCTAGCATTGTGGCTGAGGGGATAGTAAATTTTCAAATTCCGAGGGGCAGCAGACAGGGTTTAGGGGATGGTAAAGTCAAAACGTCCGATTTTTTTAGCAAGATCAGGGTTTTTAGGCTTATTTTTCGCTAAAATATATTAAAATAAACTATTCTGGGCTCATCTGCAGCTAATCTAGACATAATTTTATCATAATTTTCTATACAACATTCTTCCTAAAAATTCCTGAGGGGTAGCGGCGGCCTGAGGGGGGTAGGTCAGGGCCTGAAAGGGGTCAACTCCCTTTGACCATGTCTCAATGTAAATCGAAGTCAGGCTGTGGAATAGAGTCAAAGGCAAAATTTAGAGTTAAGCTGAGATGGCTGAGAGTCGGAATTCTTGACCAAAAAAGATAAAAAACGCCAATCTTAACTATTTTATATGTAGCTGTTTTGTCTAGAGTGCGAACTGGTATTGGGTATTGGCTTTTTATGCCCCAATACCCAATACTAATTAGGACCTATAAAAATCGCTATATTTTAATCGGATTAACTGGATGTCTCCAATGTACTATACTACTAACGTTTAACTTACTGGCAGTTTAACGGTAACAGCATGTGGACTTTTAATCTTTTCTATTTGGAAAGTCTGGGGTTGCCTGAACTGGACTTGGAGCGACCCAGATAAAAACTGATTTTCTTCTTGATTAAACTGGAGAGGGTGTTTGGTACGTACGTGCCGTAAGTATACAAATGTCTGCAGACATGAGCTAGCATTGTGGCTGAGGGGATAGTAAATTTTCAAATCCCGAGGGGGCAGCAGCCAGGGTTTAGGGGATGGTAAAGCCAAAACGTCCGATTTTTTAGTAAGATCAGGTTTTAGGCTTATTTTTCGCTAAAATAGATTAAAATAAATATTCTGGGCTCATCTCATCTAATCTAGACGTAATTTTCTATACAAAATTCTTCCTAAAAATTCCTGAGAGGTAGCGGCGGCCTGAGGGGGGTAGGTCAGGGCCTGAAAGGGGTCAACTCCCTCTGACCATGTCTGAATGTAGGTCGAAGTCAGGCTGTGGAATAGAGTCAAAGGCAAAATTAGAGTTAAGCTGAGATGGCTGAGAGTCGGAATTCTTGACCAAAAAAGATCAAAAACGCCAATCTTAACCATATTAGATAGCTGTTTTGCCTAGAGTGCGAACTGGTATTGGGTGCATTGGGGTGTTTTCCAGGTATTGGTACTAAGTATTGGGTTTTTATGCCCCAATACCCAATGCTAATTTAGGACCTATAAAAATCGCTATTGAACTGAAAAACTGACCTGAAAAAACATTGACCGATAATTACAGTAGGTATAGAATGCCGTTTTGCGTTAATAAACTAAAGGTTATGAATGTTCTTATACTGTCCGCTTTTCTAAGTAGTACGTACACCAGTAATTAGTGCAATTTCTCTGTTCTTATCTACGATAAACGACAAACGTTTGTGATTCAATTGAAATTTGTCATTTTTAGTGATACAGAATGTATTAGTACTGTATCCAGGGGTGCGGGTTTGGTACACCCCTTTGCGGTGGAGTAAGAAAAAATCCGCCGAAAATAAGAAACACTGTCATACAGTATGTAGATCATATACGGACTAAATAACTGTTAATTTCTGCTTATTTTGCCCTCCAGAACGGCTTCTAAACGCTTTCGTAATCGTAAAGGCTAATTTTTCAAAGCTTCTCGCCCTGGTTGAACAATGGCCCAACCAGGCCTCTTCAAAATTTTAATCCCTGCAAAAGAAATCCTGTGTACACCACTGGAATGTACCTTTTCACTGAAATGCAATTTTTGGCTCAGTTACGCAAGTATTGGGTATTGGGGGTCTCAGGTATTGGTATTGGGGTATTGGGTTTTTCAGGTATTGTTCGCACTCTAGTTTTGACAATTACTTGCTGTCTGAGAAATCGTAAAAAAAATTACAAAAAACTGATCAAACAAATTCGTCTCGAAAGAATGGAGGAAAGTGGCAAAATCATCTCCGGGTCGCTGTCGAGTCCACACCAAGGGGTTCATGGTGGTGGTGGAACTCCAAATAAAAACAGATCCGTCTAACGCAAAAAACTTTCTTTACGAATGACAACAAACAGCAAATGCGCTCATATTCTAGATCAGATGCACATTTAATGAAAGAGCAGAATACAGAAGCAAAGCGGTCCAGGCGCAATGCAGAAGAAGGGCATACTTGAAAGTAAAGTCGGCCCAGAGTGACTCCGGCAGCAAACGGCCTCATCCGATTTGTGTATTTGTCTTCGTAACGCAGATGAATGTTCTTGACAGTCACCTGCAGGTTCTTGATCACTTGAGTTACCATTTTCTCCGTAAAAGTGTCCGTAGCCGGTGTCTCTCCTTTCGTTCCTTTTGCTACAAAGTCACTCAACTGACTGCAGACTACCAACACTCTCATACATACGTACTTCTGCGGTTTTTGCGCGCTGCTTCCAAGGTGGCCAATTCTGCTTGCGTTTTCTCGTAGTTTCGTTTCTTTTCCTTTTCTTCGTTGTACTTCACACCTACAACATCGTCAAACTGTTTTCATATAAGCGCACAAACTTCTTTTTATCTTACCTAAATTGGGCACCAACAGCACGTAAAGACCGTCCAATGCAGCGATCACAGGTTCGGTGTACATCTTCTTGAACGGGATCTTCAGCACCAACTTCGATAGGTACCCGAACTTTAGCTTAACAGGTAGATCCAAATCATCCTATAAAAGTCTGCGTAGTGTTAAAACGCTTCACACACAGTTCGGTTCGGTTCACAGCTTACATGTATGGTGCATAGATAGCCCTTGAATTTAGGCACTTTTCTTTGAAGTGTATTTTTTTTTATGTCAACGTAGTAGAGAGTGAGAATGGAAAAAGTCGGTTATCCGGCCCAAATTAGGTCCACCAGGGGGTAGGTATGTACTAATAATAAATAGCTATGAAATTAATGCTGAAGTGGTGTAACCTAACCTGCACCGTACCTACTCAAGATGAAGACAGCAAAAATGAAAACACCAACCAGAGCAGTGATTTTTATATTCAGATCGTTCAACTGGACGTCTCCACCCAGAAAGCCAATACTGAATTGCGAAGCATCCAGATTTTCAACATAATCACCAAGAAAACGGTTCAGCAAATCGGCAACCAAACTCTCAAACACCATCGCTAGCAAGCGAAAGCAACCAGTAGTTATAAAGCTCGGCAACTCTCCTTTCTTCTCTTCAGTAAAACAACAGCAGGCAAACAGAGCAATCAACAACAACACTGGACTGAGCTGGTCCACCGGCCGGAGAGACCAAAAGCGGGCGGGCGGAGCCAGGCAGCCAGGCGCCACCGCGCACGAGCACGACGCACTACGTAACGTACGCCACGCTCTTCACTCGCACATCAAACAGTTTGGGGGATGTCGGGATATAAATGCCCGAGGCCATCACCTTCTGGAGTAATATCATTGCCTCTCATTTAGAAATCATTAACAGGGGTCATCTCATGAATGAACCCACCTACGCACAGGGTGTCTCAAAAAAATGATCACATTTCTTTTTTCTGCCATTTCCGCAAATTTTGACCAAATAGGCTGAAATTGCCATAGGTGCCAAAATTCGGGGAATTTTATGTGTTAAAGTTTGGCGCACTAGGCTTGACTCATTCCCGAGAAATTTCAAAAAAAGTGAAATTTGGTAATTTCAATAGTGAAAGCCGGTCACCGAAAAAACGTTACATTTCATTATCGCCTAAACTCTAACGATAGCGTTGGAGTTCATGCGTCAACTTTTACACACGAAGTAGCCTGAATTTCTGCGTATACACTCCAGATTTCATCCAATTCTGACAAAGATTACGAAAGATACAGGAAAAAGAAATGTGATCATTTTTTCGGTGACCGCTTTCACTATTGAAATTACCAAATTTCACTTTTTTTTCAATTTCTCGGGAATGAGTCAAGTCTAGTGCACCAAACTTTAACACATAAAATTCCCCGAATATTGGCACCTATGTCCAAATTTCAGCCTATTTGATCAAAATTTATGGCGGTAAAAAGAAATGTGATCATTTTTTCGGTGACCGCTTTCACTATTGAAATTACCAAATTTCACTTTTATTGAAGTTTCTCGGGAATGAGTCAAGCCTAGTGAACCAAACTTTAACACATAAAATTCCCCGAATTTTGGCACCTATGGTCCAAATTTCAGCCTATTTGGTCAAAATTTGCGGAAATGGCAGTAAAAAATGTGATCATTTTTTGAGACACTCTGTATATACGTAGGTAGGGGTCTCTCTGTTATAGATCTTACATTAGTGTCTCCATGCATTGCAATGGATATTTTAGAATGGCGTGTGGCGCGGGAAGGTTCACTATCTGACCATAGACACATTTATTTTCAGATACGCCTGGAAAGAGCACCACCTGAATATCGGAGGTACCCGCGTTCTACGGAACGGACTGGGGCGTCTATAAAGACAACCTACAATGTAAGACGTAAACTGGGCGACCGTCAGGTGAACATCCGGGACGTACAAGGACTAGAAGAGGAAGTGAGTTTTTTCCAAGGGAGTATTTTGAACTCATTTGAAGGGGCCTGCCCGCTAAAGCGAGTTAGGACTGGGACTGGGGTCCCTTGGTGGAACCGGCAACTATCGGTACTACGAAGTGAATGTACAGGGTGGCCCAGTCAAAGTGATACATTTGGATTTAATCATGTGGCTCTGTAGCCGTAACGCATCAAATACTTCTAAAAGTGGCAAATAAGTTTGCTAAACTGTCTTGTAACATCACAAAAATTTTCACCGGATTACTGCTCAATACAGTCGCCCTTTGCTTTCACAACTGCTTTCAACCGGGGGGGTAAAATCTAGGCACGCGGCAAGCACCACTTTCTGAGGGATTTTGTCCCACTCCTCGCGGAGTTTGCGCTTCAGAGACTCCAGGTTTCTGTGGGGCTTAGAACACTTCTTGCTTTCCAAAATCGACCATAGTCTGAAGTCGAGTGGGTTACAATCTGGAGAGTAGGGTGGCCATTCATCCTTCGCCAAAAACTGAGCAACGGAATTTCGCAGCCAGTTCTGTACGTACAGTTGTGGCAGTATGGGAGGTTGCCCCGTCCTGCTGAAAAGACCAGGGCTGGTTTCCATACTGTGACTGAGCCCACGGGAGCAGTTCTTCTTGTAGGAGCTGCAATAATTCTGCGCGGTGACCTTTACATCAACAGGGACAAAGACAAGCGGTGTTTTGCCCAATTCCGATGCTCCAGCCCAAGCGATCACTGAATCTGGCTTCATGGTCCTTGCGACCGTTCGGACATTTGGATCTAGATCTGCAGTGCTTTGTCCAAGTATGTACTCGGTCGTTCGGGCGATTATTCTGTTTCTGGCACTGCGGACAGTTTTTGGCGTACTGCTCAACAGAAGCGACAACACCACGCTTTCCTTGCAAGTGACCGGGCCAGTAATAATCCCGATTTATCCGCTCAATCCTAAGCAAACAACTACATACGCTTAAGCATTAATTTATGCCTAGGACTTACAGTACGTTGCGCGCTCGCCTTGGTGGCCGTTACGGTCATGGCATAATTCCAGCATTTTGTTGACTTCGGCCTCCGAAGAACGACACGCCTCCCATTGTGGTAAAGAACTCCATCTTGAAATGAGTAGGGTCTGGCAAATCGGCGCCAGTTCGCCCGTTTTCCTTTCTGGACCGTTTTGTCTGGGTCGCTTGTTTGCTCCGGGAACTCGCTCTGCTCGAGCCAACCCAACATAATAATTGATTATAACAGCCAGCGCAACAAATGGTCAAGGCCAAAAAAGCAGTTCCTTACCATTTGTCTGGTTATCTTAATCCTGCCATAAACCTGTGGTTCCTTTACAACCCTTAATCCCCGAAAACTGGGGTAATACTAACCTGTCAAAAGCCAAGAGTCCTTTGAAACGTATTGTACGTGTATGTTACTCTGTCTGCTTCAGAGTCAGATATTCTATATTCGTACTGTATGCATGGGGGAGTCAAAAATTTGCAGCAATTTGTGACTCCCGGGAGTCATTTAGTAGGGGGAGTCAGATATTTGCACAGCACCGGCAGTCTCGCTGTAGGATTTATACTGCTTTGTTAGTTACCAACCTTCTTCTTACCTTCTGTCTTCTTTGGACAAAGTCCGAGTGAAATGCTTTTAACAGTTATTTGCAGTGTTTAGTGGTGTATAAAAATAGAACTTGGTAGCAACGTCGATCTGGGCAGTTCGTACGTAGCTGCATCAACTACAGTGTAATTATTCGAAAAGTAGGTGTCCTAGCGCTGGATCGATAATAGGTTAACGGTGTTCTTACGTAACGTATAGGAGCGTAATCCGTAAACCTGTCGATAATTCATGCATGAGTGACCTTTCTAGCTGGGGAATAATACCCACAAAACCACTAGTAGACGTATGGTTTTAGAGCCACGTATCGGACTTCCACTAAAGCTGGATTTGATTTTAGCGATATTCGATTTCCAGTCTTAAATTTTCGAATAAATGCTCTATGTGACTTGGTTTAGTCACGTGGTTCCGCGATCAGAGCTTCTGAAAAAATTGGTGAATTTGGGACACTAGAACATGACGTCGCAGTTTGTCGGACTTCTAGTTCTACATAGTGACGTACGTACGTACCGCATTCTGCCATAACTTTTACAAAAAGGCCGCCTACTACAGTAGTACATACGTGTAACTTATCTGTGAGCACAGAAGACGTCCTCCTGAGGACGCTGTATTGCCAAGGCAATTCGCTGAATAAAATAAGAAGAAGAACTGGATCACTATTAGCTATCGTATAGCCTTCTCAGGTTTAAACCGGGCAGAACAGTTTTTGTTAGACCGAGCATGCCGAAAATCTACAGCTAGCTTGCTGCATGTCAAGCAACTGGCAAACAGAGATATTTTACGGATGCTGCCTAGTATGGTGGAAAAGTGAATGAAAGTAGTATAATTACGCGGCCGAGATCAACAAGTTTTAAAATGACAGTGATTTCCTGTCGTGGGAGTTTCCTAGTTCTCAGGCTTTGCTGCTCATGCGTGTCCTGCCTCCACTAGTGCCATTGTAGTTGGTAATCAAGCAGTACTTGTCAGCCGGACGCAACTCATTACTAAACAGCCATTGTTACGGTTTTTTGTTGCAGTCAAACCTATTGCAGGAAGGAAACTCGTACAGCCTTAAAAAGATCATTGTGAGTAGCTTAGATATATCAGACGAAGCCACAGCAAAAGCCGTATGTACAATATCTAGCAATACGTATGTATCGCTACCGACAAACAGCTAGGTGACATGGTACGTGGTTTTGCCACGCCAATCGGAAGTGTGCCAAGCTAGAGGACATGACGCATAAGCAGCAGGAAGTAGTTGGAAGTACGGTAAGAGCGGCTGTCCGGGGACAACCAAAACGAGCACGTCGGTGGGTACTTTACAGTGTCAATGATCGATGAGAAATGCGAGAAATGTTGTGTCATGACCTTTATGCATCCAGACAGCGCGCACACCGCAAGTAGTAGTAGTAGTACATAGGGCATAAAAGGAGTAATGGCCGAAATAGTCAAACTATCCGTTCAGTCACCGGTTATAATTAGACAACTACAGGACACCAAAATAAACCACGACAAAGGCAAATGATAAATGGACAAGCAGCAGAGGGAGTGTGCTGGGTGCGCTAGCTCAGCTGAGAAACTACGCCGTTCACAGAGTTTGCACGAATGCCGCGCGTTCTCTGGATGTTTGGCCGGCACAACAAAATGCAACGTAGTAGAAGCGACATAATTACAGCTACACTACGTACAAGTGCAGAGTGAGGTGGACTCGCAGGACACAACAAAAAACACAGCCTCAGTCAAAGTTTCTGCAAAGTGCAACCGCTACTACGCACCGTGTATCAGCGCGTCCCTGCCGCGGCTCGGATAAGAATCAGTCTGAGACATCGCTACGTAGTAGGTAGGTACAGAATATAATCTCTATATATATCACCTTCTATCTCGCTTGGGGATCGCTCGGTCAACTGGAAGCAGAACAACAATAACAAGAAGAAACATCAGGTCGGAGTAAAGCATCAGTCGGCTGCCGACCGGGCTGGGCAGAGCCGGCGGTTCTGGAGCCCGGTCGACACCACCGCTCACACACAAAACAACAAACACAACTTAACAGAGGTAAAAGCGCGGCAATTCAAAATCAACAAGGTAGTTGTAACGGTTGGAAGCGATACTCGGTGCCAGACGTACACACTGTGGTCGTGCTGGGGACAGTCAGCCGAGAGGAATGGAGAGGCTCGGAGGTAAAGAGCTGCTCCACAATACCATCTTGTGTGTGAGATCAGCGAGGTGGCGGTCCGAATCGACCGTCACTAAAGCATCGAACCGTCGGTCGTACTCGGCACCACCGTTGTCGTGGTCACTGTTGCCAGTGCCGACGTCGACTGCACGTGATTCTGAAACCACTCATTCTTTTGGCAACAACTCAATCACGCAAACGCAGACTGATGTTTACAAATTTCGTTTTTGCGATGCTTTTCTAAATTTGGAACTTTCGGCATTTTTTGTCACCGCCATAGCGTAGGACGATAAGCTACTGGAAAGTTTATACCAGAAATGCAGAAATCCTAACTCGCCGCACGTTGGAAGCTCACAATGCTACGGCTTGACCACGGACCTCGTGTTTTAATCGAAAACGAGACTCAACAACTGTCCATAAGGAAAACACAGTTTGCTTTGCTTTGCTGTGCTAGTATGCCGGCTGTAAGTGCAAGACATTTGCTAACTCTTTTTCAAAGTTAGCTCGGCTTGGCTATAATTGCAGCAGCAAAGTTGGCAAACCGGTTAGGAATTGGTTTTTTTCGGAACGTGGTCTCGGCCGAGCGCAAGGCTGTTTGTACGTATCGAAGCCAAGTGTCTCAAGCGACCGAAAGCAAAGCCTATTTGTAGGTGGCCAGGCGAGCCTTAGACCAAACAAAGAGGTACGTTCGAAGTTGGGAATTTTCAAATAAACTTAGTGGCGCCCCTGCTCAAGCATGTCAACAAGGAGCGGCGAATGTTTGATCTGTGGCGTCAACGATACAGCTCGTCTCTCGCACTACCGTACGATTGTGGCTGCACTGGCAGCTAAAACTGGTCGCAAGAACGGCGCTCTAATTGTTTAAAGCACCGACCGCTTCCGCCACCAGCAGGCTGCAGGCCCTGGATGCCTGGCAGCAGTACGGTAATTACGTCAGCAGCGCAGAAAAAGCCATTGTTCGCCCATCTAAACTGCTGCACGGCCGAACAGGCGAGCTGTCAGTATTGGCGAGGCCGCTTTTTGCAGCAGCAAGTGCACAGCCCCTGGCTTTTTGGCCGGACGGCCAATGGCGCAAAAACGATCTCGAAAAAGCTGACCTGGTCACTGCGACACCCGCCCAGACGCCACTGTAGCGGCAGGACGAGAGCGTCCGGGCTAGCAGCGCTCACTGCAGCATTCTTCTATTACAACGAGAGGCAGTCAGGTGGACTTGGCACCTGTGAATGGATGTTAGTGCGGTGTTGCGGGACCGGTCGCGCCGTTGTTGGTGGCCTAAATATAGCGGCTGTTCTTCTGGGCCCCATTCGTTGATAAATGTTCGGGGCGTTGGCAAGATTTGTCAGCGAGCGCCTGTCGACTGAATGGAAGCGAATTTTTTAGCTCCAACTCAGCCCAGCCGCTCGCGCCGGACAGCGGATGAATGGTGGACGGACGGACGGACGAACAGTAACCGTTCTCTGCAAACACTGCCTAGGATTCCTCGGCTGCCCCGCCCCGCCCCTGCAACCTTAGATCTGCGCGTCTAATATGTGTCACAGCACAAACATTGCGGCCAGCCTGCGTCATGTTCCGATCGGCATTCTCAGCCTCTTCGACTGCCTGACGGCGCTGCTTTGTGGCCGTTGACAGCGACCACCTGGCCGTTAATTCAGACAAATTCATAAACAACAACCGCCCGACAATGGACGCTCCCTAGGCCACAATAGCGCTCGAAATTGGATTTTAGAATTCGACTGACCAGCCGCACCTGTCGGTCGGTCTGCGGCACTCGTAAAAGCCAACAAAACAACCGGGTCGCACTTACCGGAGGTGGTGAGCCGCCGACCGCCGGCGGAGGAAGCGCAAATCGCTGTTGCAGTTGGCGGTAGCGTTCGCCCAACATCTGCATTTCCAACTCCAACTGACCCTGCTCCGTCTAAAAGCACATCACCTTCCGCTACCGTAACAGGCTCAGGTAATTGTAGGGCGGCAAAAAAGCGCATTCCGCGCGGCGCCCAGGACGACCTCGGCCGCTCATTGAGCGCACTCCAAGTTCATCTGATTCAAAGTTTTCATTCTGTTTTTGACGCATAAAGA
This sequence comes from Sabatieria punctata, assembly GCA_030248155.1. Classification (NCBI taxonomy): domain Eukaryota; kingdom Metazoa; phylum Nematoda; class Chromadorea; order Araeolaimida; family Comesomatidae; genus Sabatieria; species Sabatieria punctata. Next base: position 16,127 of record JASANB010003743.1, read on the forward strand.
TAGAATCGGCACGGCGCCGAATTCCGAACGAGTTTTGCTCTACCGGTTCTGCCAGTCAGCACGCTGCTATGCAACCAGCACCACCTCACTCACTTGAGCACGAGACGCATCGAACTCCAGACTGCCTTCCCCCAGCAGCGTCTCTCGGTCGATCCAGCCGCGCCATCTCACACACACTCCATTCAATATTAGACTACTACATATCTGTACCTGAAACCAGAGCCGTTAACACAGACCAGTCGGCAGCATATTACCTGATTGCTATTCTCGACTAGGCGTGCATAACTGCTCTCTGAGGTAGAAGCACCAGTAGAAGTGGCGATGGAACTCTGAGGGGCTACGTGCAACTCGAGGTTGAAGCCGCTCTGAGGGAATGTCTAAAGCAGCGGTGGCAGATCAGACAGATTAACAGACAGAGCGAGCGTACGATCGGAATTCGTCCGTCCCGACAGTCCTGCAGAAACTTGTCCCGTCTCTCCACTTCAGGAGCATGCGGCAAGTTGGTGTATCTAACCTGAAAACGCAAACAAACATGTAGGCAGCCTCTAAAGTCTTATCACATGCCAATGTAAACACTCTCTGCTTAGGTCATGGGGCAAAACCGCAAAAACTCCACTCTGGCACTCCTACAAACCGACTTGAATGCTCCTGATTCTTTGAATGCCTTATGAGCATTTGTGAAAAGCGTCACTGCACTAACTGCAGAAAGCGGATGTAGTCACTACAAGTAATCAGAATAACCAGTTAAACTTTTATGGTTAAGACTTGGCGGTTTGAGAAGCGCATAGGGGAAGGAAGAAGGGAGTATGTAGCACCTGATTGGTTCGTGCGAGACTGGTGAAGAATTCATCTTGGTCAAACTTGCGTCGCTGGTCGTCAACGACTCGAGGCATTAGCGAAGAGAATTTGCACCAGAGGAGCTGTCCGAGGTCCCGGCGAGTGTCGCTGTGCATCGTAAAGCCGGGCACGGACACCAGCTACAGTCTCCGGTGTTGCAGACACACGAACGAACGTGTTAATCAGGCGGTAATCGATCCAATCAATAAGTGGGAGGCCGGAAGTGGGCTTCTTGTCACACAACCAGATCACACATAGCGCTCGGCCAGACGGGTGGAGTGGTGAGAGAGCGAAGAAGCGCGAAAAACAGCCGGCCGGCCCACCGGGCGTCTATCTATCGCTGCCGATTGAAATAACCGCAACGTTACTCCCGCAAATCGATGATTTTACGCTACTCTCGGCGCTGATTGGCCCGCCTCCGCCCGCGTGACTAATACGCCCCTCGCCAATGTTGATCTAACGGCCGCTTGAATCAAATGCCTGCTAATCATGGCACCCCAATTTGGAAAGCCCGCCCACTCAGAGCGGCGCGCAACTCTGACACGGTAGGCCGCAGCTATTTTATGGCTACACATGGACACGACCACCGACAGGACACATTACAATATGATGCCGAGTATACCAGAGAGGTTAGTCAGCACACCGCAACTATTTTAAGTGCGTCTTCGGGACTAAACATTCGCCGCCGTCCGGTTTTCCTTCGGTCACAAAGCAGATAGACACAGAACTGACATCACAGGTTGTTTGGTTTCGCAGGTTCCCATAACAGAAAGGACAACAGACAACAAATAACGAACAGACTCGAACCTCAAAGATGCTAAATGTGTCAGAACATGGAACAGAGTATTATGCTAGGTCAGAAAGAAAGCCATCCAGACAGTCTATACCACTAACAACCCGACGCTTCGAGTGCTGCGCCATTGGCGGTAGTCGGCGATTTACCACCGATTAGCGCTTCTTCTTGCTCTACCAGTTTATTCGGCTGGTCGCACGGCAGAGACGATTTGTTGTTATCCGCCGGATCCTGGTCGTCCGGCTGTTCTTTGTGCAAGCACTTGCGTAGCCACTGCACCGCGTAGACGAGCAGCAGTGGAAACGGTGTACACATAGACATGGCCACCGGCGCCACAGCCGCCAGGTCGGCATCCGGTTGCTTGAAGGAAAACTGAAAAACAGAAGCGATTTGCATGTTTTCTGGCCGCTCAATTATTATTACTCAGTCGCAGTTGATTCACGTGTTTGCGGTGGCGCGCCGCATGTGTACGAGCGAGCGGCAGAGGCGACGTAGTAAAGCTTACAAAAGGCGGCGAGCTGTTTTTTCGGCGCGATCGCGATTTCCGTTGTTTTCGCACCTGCGTCGTTGGTGATCGACCACCGATCGGTCGAGATCGAGTGGTGGCATGATAGCAAAAACGGCCAGAGAGACACCGGAAGTGGTGATAAGCGCTGCTGGAAAGCGCAGCAATGCCCAGAACAAACACAAAGCGCCACCAATTCAACAAACGTCACTTATCTCTCGAAATCAAGGCGCCACACACGCCAAACTTGAAACTGAAACTTTATCGTCCACTAGTTAAAACCCGACACTACTGTAAAGCAGCCACTGGGTAGGACAAGGCTTAAACAAATAAAAACATAAATAAGCCAGCCAAGTCGCTGTACTTTGTTTTTCTTGCAATCATGTGACAGCACATTGGCTACTGTTTATTTAGTCTTTACTGCAGGCAGACAATATCCGACTCTGCAGATTTCAGTCACTGACGCTCAACACACCCCTTTCTACTGACCACTACTCCTGGTGACAAGAGAGAAGCATAAGTACAGAACGCTTTCAGAAGCGAAATGAAAGCGTCTTGATCGCACTACCTTTAACAAAATAACGCACTGTTGGCAATCGCGCTGTCAACTGGCTAAAAAGCTGCGATACGATTTGACGGGCGACCGAAGTCCTACTTCATCAGACTTTGCTTTTATTAGCCCTGCTGCGTTCGGATATGCCGGCTTTCTTACAAACACGCTTATCTTTCTTTCTATACCCGGACATATCGGAGCTGTGTCCTGACTGCAGCCGTAAGCGTCACACTACTAGACTAGCCACCTTTCTGAGCGTACGGCTAGATCGACTCTACTATCTACATATTTCGGATCTTGGACTAATCCAATCACCGTGGTTGCCTTTCTTGCCCTCCGGCTATAGACAACATCAGGCTTGGCGCGAGACCCATCTCACTACTCCGTTCTTGTACACATCACTGCCCACCCACTAGCCCTGCATGTTGGGCTGCTAAAGCTAAAGCAAAAGAACTTGCATGCCTAAATGCAACTTTAGACGCGCGGTAAGGCGGTGCGATGCTAAGTTGCGGGTGCCAGTAACTAAGAGAGCTCCGGACGTTGACGTCATGGTGCTGTCAGCTCCCGCTATCCCATCGCCATCCCAGATGCCAAGACAGCTCCCGGTCCGGTGATGTCATTTTTGGGTGCTCAAAGAGCGCCTGACATCTTGTTCTGGTGTTTTCTTCTTTAAGACAAGCATACCTAGCGGCTTTTGGTGCAAACGTCATATGTGACTGTGCTAAGGCGGTGTTTCCTTGTGATGCACTACGCTACAGTCAACTGCTACGCATCAAGCGAGCAGCGAAGCGATCAACAATCCACTACAGAACGTCATCTGTGAAAAGATTTTGTGGCGAGGACGGCCGACACATTTTCTCCTACGATTTGTCAGACTGTGCCATAAGAATGAGTGAGCCGAAACAAACTCAGTGACTGACCTGTCTCGTGTCTTTCTAGTCTAGCTTGTATATCCGATACGTAATGCTTGTACAATTACGAGATATGCCTGTATGATTGAATATCTAAGTACGTACGTATTGTAGCAATTTACCTAAGCTTGATTCTTTCTTTCTGTTACTTACCTAACGACTTACAGTTTATTTGACTGTGTGTGACTGACTGGCCTAGTTTTCAGCTTATCTATTTCTCACTCGAGCCTCTGTCTTCCTCGCAGTATTGCTGTCATCGTAAGAAACACTCGCTGCCCTACACTTCTCTATATGTACAAGTCAACACAAAAGGCAATTTAAGTGGAATTTAGCAAGTCTGAAAATGACTATGACCCTAATTGAAGTTTAGAATGTGTTTACTGCATTCATATAAGCAGTGAATATTATTGCCTGTTTTTGGTCTAACAATCTTGAGAACCTATTTTTGCGGGCTATAAGGTCATTGGTAAATACGTCTTAAAACACTGACGGCACAAAGGGTCAGTGTACGCCACATTTTGGAGTAGATGGTACGCACAGCACAGACGTAGAACTCGTCTTCGGAATAAAGTTGCAGATAACGGTTATTAGGGCGTCCGGGTTTTAAAGAATTATGCGCCTTACAGCAAGCCGGTGAATAGAAACAATTTAGCCAAAAGGATTAAGAGTCACTGTCTGAGTCGATCGAGTCTTGGTCCGTTGCCCTATTCAAATAGAATATTGCAAGTTTGGCGGAGAGAAATGTAAGCTGGCACACTAATACTACTTGAATAGTTATTCAACTGCTGCAAAAGAATTACCAATTCGACGCTCCAGGTTCAAGTTATAAGCCGGCAAATCGATTCTAAACTATAGAAGCAAAATTTTCGACTCCAATTTCTTTCTTCTTAATGAGAGTTGGAACTAAAAAATGAGCTTTTGCGTAACTTTTAGAGTAAATATTTTAGATCACATTCCGTGTCTCATAACAGCTCGTCTCCAAGCGCCTAGCCGCAGCCTCCTATTTCAGAATTTTGTAGCGCTATACAAGAGGAATACACATTCTCCAAAAAGAATTTTCGACTATGAATCTTTATATAAGCGCCTAATGGTTCATTAATCATAGCTGGATTTTTTCTAATTAGTTCGGTTGCTTTTGAAACATAAACCATCAAAGGTTCTGATGAAGGTTCGGCTGACAAGTAATCCGACGCTCTCTTGGCAACTGGCACCCAACAGCATGGCTAGGAGTGGCTTGGCAGTGAAGGAAGGGCACAACGTCCGAGATGACGATTTCAGGGGTCGCGAAATGGACCGCGCAGGTCTGATCGTAGCGTCGCACATCGTACGGCCCCCGCCACATAGGATCGGAAGTGATTGAAAAAATTTCTTCCTCCAAAAATAATGTTGGACCATAAATTCTTAATCTACTCTAAAAGTTACCCAAAACTACAAAAAATTTTTAGTCCCCTAACTCTCACTAGGAAGAAAGAAATTAGAGTCGGAAATTTTCGTCCCACAGTTAAGAGAGTGTAGAATTGGGAATTCCTTCGCTGCAGTTAAATAATTCTTCAAGTAGTATTAGTGTGCCAACTTACAGCCTACGCCAAATTTTCATTTTCCGTCCGAATACTCAGACTCGATCGTCCCAGATGCTGATTCAAAGTTAAAGTAGTACCTGCAGCAGAACGATAGCGATGCCAGCGTTCTGAACGCCCGTCTCCACGCTTATGGCGATGACGTTTCGGTAGGGCTGTCGGGCCAAGAGCGACACTAACAAGCCACAAGCGAATCCGCCCCACGGCAACAGGATTCCAGCCACCATAACGCGCCAATTGATCACGAAAAACATGTACCAACTGGCGTAGACTCCGAACGTACAGATGAACACAATTATGAGCAGGAGAAACGGGCGCAGCCACTGAAACGATAAAATGTGCTAGTTAAGCCAGGTCTGCTATTTCTACTGGTTGCGGAAACCGAAACGCAACCACAGCTTTAGACTCTGCCACCAAAAATAAGCTCCAAAAGTAAACTTGTTTGAACGTTTTCACTGGGTTCCGGCGAACAGATTTTGTACCCTGCGTCAGAAATTTCATCATTTACGGGCCACCCTCACCTTTACGTATGTAAGGATGTCATAAAAATGAGGAAGGAATAGTCTGAAGATCTGTTTTTTCAACTACTCATTAAATAGCTGATCTTCCATAAATTAATCGTTTATTCAAGACTGACTCAATCACGATGCATGAAATTTTAATAGACAAAATTCCCTGCTCTTTAGTGAATATTCTGCAAATTTCAAGCCATCTGGTGACGATCATACATGGGCCGGGGGGTCTGGGGGTTTGCCCACCCCCAACTTGGGCTCGACCCCCCCCCCCCCAAACGACCCCACCCACCCACCTGAAGCCGACTTTTGTTCCTGACCCCACCCACCAAAATCGCCGGGACCCCCCAAACCGGCAGGCCCACCCCCAAAGTTTCGGATTTTGACTACCCCCAACCCATTTTTCCGACCCATGTATGGTGACGATATGCGCAAACGGCAACAACAGAAAGTTCCAGTTTAGTGTACTGATCTGTAGGTTTTGAAAACCAAATTATTCCTCAATTTATCAGAATTCGATTAAGTCTGGTGAACTAACACACAATTCCTATGATTTTGGCACACAACAAGAGCGCAATGTACCTTCTTAATTTTCTCAGCCAATTTCTGTTTATACCGACGAATCGCAACGCCGATGAGCAAAGGAATGACTAGAACCATCACCGAGACCAGAATGTTACGATATGGTACGTGGATTTCGGTTCCCGGAATGTCTTCTACAAAGCCGCGGCCCAGCGTGAACATCCACGTAGGCATCACAACTGAAAAAGAGGTTATGAGGTAGAAGTAGCGATCGCTGGTGGGGAGGTGAGAAAGAAAGTTTACCAAAAGCGCCAACGGTGCTAAAGAAGGTCATGGTAATGGACAAATCGAGATTTCCTTCCAGCAGCACCGTCCACACGTTAGACGCACCCCCACTCGGGCTACAACCGGCTGTGAAGATGCCCAATCCCAGGTACAGCATATCTGCGGGCTTGAACAGAAACTCTGCTATGCCGTATGCTATCTGAAATCAAATGCCATACAGCACGCAACGTGAGTGTGCGATTACGCCGACGCAAAATTGAAAACAACGGCTACGAAAGCTGACCAGTGAGACAATCAGGGATAGACAAACGGTATCGGTACTTGATGTCTCGATCGAACTGATACCATAGGTACTGCGATGCAAATAGGACATGCGTTAATGCAAGCCCAAGCTCCGAGTCAATTCAGATCTACTTCTCTGAAAGATCGTGCTGCTGCAGTTGCGAACCGTGCGTATAATACCAACTGCCGTAGTTTATACATCTGTACTGGCCGTAATAGTAGTGTCTGGGGCACAGCGCTTGTGCGTTAAAGATAGTCTTATAGTTGAGCCAATTGAAGGCTGATCTACCTATTAATTACGCAAAAATATGGTATAAACCAGACACCTCGGAATAAAATGAAATGAACTGTTTCCAGCACCGCTACCTTCTATAGTTTGCGGAACAAATAAAACAACCAAACTACCATAGGCATGACGAGAAACTGACAGGCGAGTCCGAGTGCCGGGGCCACCGGCTTCTTGACCACTTGCTTGACCAGGTCCAAATTCAGTTCACAACCCATTCCCACCGTAGCCAATACGATCAGCACAGTCAAGGTGGCCACGAACAAGGTGGTCTTGAGAGCGGCGTCCCGCACCACCCACACGTCCAATGCTTTGCTCTGCTCGACGGTCAGACGGGACTCGTTAGCCATCAGGAAGACGGCACGGACAGACGTTTTGCCCAAGAACAAGCCTTCCACCGAGAAGGATGCGTTGAACAAACAAACAGTAGCGCCAGCCGGGGAGCGCAGCTGTCGATCGCAACTGAGATTCTGTTCGGCGCCGTCCGACACGCGTGCTATACCGTCAGAAACACAGTAGAGTTTGAGACGCACCGGCTCACTGATAGCACTTTCCGCTGCATCGTATATGTACGACACCTGCAATGTTTAGAAATCAGCACAGATCTTCAGAAAAGGACGAACAGAGCGAAAAATTGTCTTCCCTCTTCATTACGTGTTTTGACATGTTTGCGGTCTTCATGTTATGTGTTGTTCAGCGCCTGTCGGAGTCTCATCTCAGATAAACTTAATTTGTAGGCTTTAGGATTGTACATGGACCGGAAAAATCCGGAGGGGGTCTGGAGATCTCCGGTAAACCCCCTCACCTTCCGACCATGTACAGTCAGGCACTTAACGCCGTTTATGGTACCAACACCATATAAGGTGCTGGTACCACATGGTACCGGTATCTTAGGTAGTGGTACCATATATGGTACCCCCACATTCGGGGCCTGTGGTGGTACCATATAAGGTACCGTTACCATATATGGTACCCCTACCTTCGCGTTGTTACCGGTACCGGTACCATACGGTACCACTCTGTTCAGATTTCGTACCATATATCGTAGTGGTACCATAACCGGCGTAAAGTGCCTGACTAATGTATGTCTAGCTAGGATAAGGTTTGGTTCAAAACAGTTAAACTTAAAATATTTTCAGTGACAAACACCAGATTCTGAAATTCGAAACAAAAACCCTTTTTGTTGGCCTCATACTACAAGCAGTACAGACAAACGTACACTGCACGTGGACCACAGTTAGGTGTTCCATAGCCAATTAGGAATTGCAATCCTCACCTGAACATGGGCCGGAGCTTTATGTTTCTCCTTGAGTCCGTGTAAGTAGACTGGCTGGAATGTGGCAGAGAGCACCGATTGAACGCTAGCGACGACGGCGCAGAAAAAGTTGAGCAAAAGATACACGACGATCATGAAGGGACATCGTGTGGGAGAGCGCATCTTGGGCCCAGGAGAGCCGGCGCGACAGCGCTCAAAGAGCACAAACTAGAATCGATCGCAACAGCTTTCTTCTAATTACCAGCCGAGAGCACTGACAGGGTAGCCGTGGCCTCTAGCTCACAGGTGGCTTATCACCAACCTCCGCACAAGACCATTAAGACGCTTAATTAAGTTTATTGACTCGACCGACCGCACCGGCCTTATTAGCGACAGTCACGCGCCCCACTAATTAAGAAAATCAAACGCAACTCGAAAGTGCTAATGGAAGCGGAAAGCACATCAAGCACAAACAGTAAACGAATCAATTCTGCCTCAGAAGCTGCGACTCAGCGAAGACTCCAACTGGCGCTTGTGATGCGAATAGACTTTGCGCAATTCGCTCAGATCACTCATGCAGTACGGGTCGAAACTGTCAAACCGCGACAACGGAGTTAGTTTCGGCTACAAGTCCTCTTTTCTTAAGCAAACTGACTGTAAACACCGCATTCACTTACCCGAAACGACGCAGGACCCATTAAAGCTCGAACCCAAGGATGAAACAATCGTCGGTCTTTCTTGTACCACTTGTCCAAACCTGCAACAAAATGTAGCAAGATAAATTAGTGCACAGACAGTCCCTCTTTACCTGTTACGTAACTAACTGGAATACCAATCAGAAAGACAACGGCTACCGAGATGAGGTCGTATAGACAGAAAGACAAACTGTACAGCTTCAGCAGACCCGTTCTAAAACATCACCTACTTCAGACCTATTGCAGTCAGGCACTTAACGCCGTTTATGGTACCGACACCATACAAGGTGCCGGTACCATATTGCCGGTACCATTATGGTATCGGCACCATATGGTACCCCCACGTTCGGAGCCTGTAGTGGTACCACATATAGTACCCCTACCTTCGCATTGGTACCGGCACCTTATACGGTGTCGGTACCATAAACGGCGTTAAGTGCCTGACTGTATTGTGCCGAGACAGCAGCGCACGAGTACGTATGTTTTTGTGCAGAACAGCATCCGTTCCTTTAGGTGCTGCACACCGCCAGACCTAAGCAACACATTGCTCGACTGGTACATGCTCTGACCAACACGTAGAACTTGGAGTTCATCGGTCGTTCCTGTCAGCCGCCTCAGTTTGACTGGACTTTATTACGTCTAGTTCCAGGCAGACTGGTTTCGAACCCACAAACAACCGCTCTCACGGATGCTGGGGCCGGCACAATATGTTCGTAGCGAAATAACGTAACTGAGCAGCACGTCAGCAGCTGAAGATTTAGCAAAATCATACAATGATGGCTCCTCGTGAGTGGAATACTGCCAACGCAGCGCTGGGGAGGATTCCGGCTCGGCCCAGGCAAAGTGGTCTCTGTCGCAATCGGATACATTAGTGGGAAGAGGACTCTCGTGCGGTACCGTGACCACGCTGCCTACGCACAGCCAGGATGAAAACAACACCGCTACCACAGCACCGATCGTGGCTCCCTGCATAAAATGGCTTCATTATTATCAGTATGTGCAGAACGTTCATGCAAAATTCCCAACGTTAGGGAAACAAGTGATAGCTAAATTCGCAGCTATTTATATGAACAGTCACGGTTTGCTGATGCAGTTTATGAAATCCGTAAATGCAGCGCTAAGTGACGGCATTGTATCAACAAGTAAGTTACCTTAGAATTGGCCCACGGTACGAAGATAGCCAGCAAGAACACTCCTGTTAAGGGACCATTCAGTGTCCCTAATATGGCAAGTGCAGCCTAATTAGTGCGCCGTATGTACATCTATGCAAAGCTGATACAAAGAAACAAATTACCTTTAATATACCGCCCACATATGGGCCTAAATTTGCAAGAACAGTTGCAAGAAATCCAGTCAGCAAACCTAAAAACAATCGGTCACTTCTAACGGCACAACGTAAATGGAGGATACAAAAACTTTTTATGGTTTGCCTAGACAGGCATAGAACTTACTACGCAAGGATGGAAGACAAAGGTGAGTATGCCATGGGACAAACAAGTACATAGCATCCATCCGCAATAGAAAAACAGACTTACAGATGAAACGAAGTAATGTGGTCCTCTCTCGCTGGGTCCAGCCATTTCTATCCAGATGTCTCTTGATCAAATCTTCATACACAGTAACGGCTACAGAGTTCAAGCCGGCAGAAACAGTGCTGAAAGACAGTGGCCATAACGCACATAGTACCTACGCCATATTACGCATAGTTCACAAAAACATGCAGCCTTATAAGCAAATCAGCTGCAACCACCTGGTGCAACATAAAGCTACGTAGCCATAAATAACCGCATTATTTTTAGAACCCAAACAAAAGGCCACGCCCTACAACAATTCGAGGGGAAAAAGAAGTTGAAGCTAACCTGAGTGTAGCAGCGAACAGACAAGCGACAAATAGGCCACAGAGACCAGGAACGTTAGAAAGCACTCGCGACGCAAAATAAGGAAGCAGCTAAGGGAAAAAGAGAAGCGTAGTTGAAAGCAGAGGGAGAAAGGTCTTCCAGCCATACCTGATCTTTGTCGGACAGAAAACCGGCTTGCAACGGGTCGCACTCAGCAAAATAAGCAAACATCGTTAGGCCGCAGTAACCGACCAGTGAAAAGAACAGAAAAAGAGCAGGCGCATTGAGAAGCAAAACGCTAAAAGGACGCACAACCTGCTACAGTGAGAACGCACCCCGTAGAAGGAGGCTTGCTTTACAGGCGACTTTCTCGCTTCGTTGCCACACTTGAGTACCGAATGAAGGCAGTTTGGTTGATGCCGTACCAACCGACGTGACTCATCAATTGACCGAATATCACACTCCACCCCGTCATGTATAGAAACGGATCCAAGCGATAGCTAAAGAAGCACTTATAACAAAGTTGTCAGCATAATACACGGACCGGCAAAATATGGACCAATTGTCGGTGGCTCGGGTAAGTCAAACCAACACGGTTTAACAGTTTTAACAAATGGGATTTGTGATACGATACGACGTGACCGAAGTCCTACACCCCTTTCGCAAACCTCTTTCTTGAACACTTACTGAGCGTACGCATCGCCCTTCTTTCACTGCCCAGCCACTAGCCCTTGCATGCGTTTGGTGTCAGTTGTCAAGAAAGCCCTTGGCGTTTGACGTCATGGTGCTTACTGTCAGCCCCCACCGGCCGCTCAGGAACCCTCAGGTATTAGCATTGTTGGTAGGTCAGACGGCTAGCTCCTGACGTCGTCCTGGTGTTATTTTCCTCCAACGCAAGCATTTTGGTGCAACGGAAGATCCAACCAGTTTTTACCTACTTGCTGTCACCAGCTTTCGGTGACCTGGGCTGGAGCTCGGCTTTATGCCGACGACCAACTCTGGCGGGACAAAAACTTGTCCCGCCGAGTTATTGAACGTGCGTAGACTGGGTCAGTGCAAGTCGCGGAGATGAAGACCTATGAAAACCACACAGCCTACAATATCATTCAACCGTTAAAAGGTACATCTTAGAGCGAGGCCGAAGCCTGATCGTGAAGGTTAGTGGCCGAATATAAATCAGTAGCAAACATAAACCGATTTAGCATTTGTCCATTTTCAGCAAATTTTGCGATTTAGCGTAGAAGCAAGAATATTCTTGGTACGTAGAGCGTAGAAGCAAGAATATTCTTGGTACGTAGAAGTAAAGGGGCTAGCGCACCATTGAACCAACGCATGCAGGTTGGCCTCGTCCATTTACCGACCCCATCGATGACAAACGAGCAAGACTAACTCAAAGTAAATTAGCCTGCCACGTTCCCTTGCCAGCTTCCAGACAACGCCGACGCCGCCCACTGCACTTGTGCCCTAGAATGCATGCATAATAATAATGAGCACTGTTGGTATGCAATAAAGGCCGCCACACGCTCACATAAATCGCAGATTCAAATCGAGCGGGTGCAGCTAGTTGTGCGCCAATAAAAGCAGAAAATAACCTTGAACGCTAATGACAGCAGTCCTGCCAAAATGAACAGACTCCAGCACACGTCCAACCATACGATTACAGTCAGTCCTCCCTGACAACAACAGAAACGTAGATATGCAGGCGAAACAGGCCCAAGCTTTGACAAGCACACGCACCACTACAACGTAGACAGTGGACAGAGAACCAGCCAGAGAGACCAGCGCCCAGAGCGGCATCCAATCTGTGACCGCTCGCAACGCAACGCACGGAGCATAGAGCGCAATGGATACGTAGAAAATCTGAAACAAACTCAGCTGCATAAACAGAGGTTTACAGAAAACTGAAGCAGGAACAGAGTGAGAGGAGTTAAAAGTTAGAGCAATTCTGTATGCTCTAAATTACACAGCGTTGTAGTCTTGGCTATACGCATGAGCAGTAACATATGTAAACAGTCCTGGCCGGTGGAAGGGGTGGGGTAGTGTAGTGGGTATTCCTGCCAGGTGGGGGTCCAGGGTCCGATCCGATCCGATGTGTGGGGGACCTTACGGCCCTACGCTCAGACCTATGCTGTCCATTGCGCGACCCCCGTAGTTCGTCATCTCGGACGTTTGCCCTTCTTTCACTGCCAAGCCACTCTGGCCATGCTGTTGGGCGCCAGATACTAAGAGAGTGCCTGACGTGGTGACGTCATGATGCCGACAGCTCCCAACGGCCGCCCAGCTTAACCAAACCGGTATTGGCCTTATTGCTGGTTGTTCAGACGGCTCCTGACGTCGTTGATCTTCCCTCCAACGCGGCATGCTTTTTGGAGCGGCTTTCGGTGCAACGGCAGATCCAGTTGGTTCCCATTTTACCTACTCGCTGTAACCAGTTTTCGGTGGCCTGGATGGAGCGTTATGCCGACGACCAACTCTTTGCGGCAAGAAACTTACCCCGCCGAGTGGATGAGCGCACGACGTCGCGCACAGTGGCCATGCGGCCTAAACCACTACACCAACGGTGCCGGCGGGGGTCCAGGGTTTTCATCCAGGGAGGAGGTCCAAAATTCCAAAAAGCTGCAAAACGTCTGGAAATGCGTTTTTAGTACAATTTTAAGCAACAAATAGCGTTTAGCATGAAATACAAGCTAAAAATTAGTGATTTCTGAACCAGTTTGTTAGTGCTGCAGCCGCTACTAGTACCTGTATTTTAGAGATGGGGGTCCGTAAACTATCTCGGTCTAGGGGGTGAGGGGGATTGGCCTATCTAGCTAGGAGGTAAGACCCATACCCCCTAGTACATGTATGCATATGGAAGGGGTGACTTCGAAAGAGTTAAACCTAAAATTTTAAGCTAAACATGATTAATTTGAGTAAGTTTCTGTTAATTTTGCTGTTCCCTCCAAGTATTCGATTAAATTCCTATCTGACACTGATTTTTTAGGCCGACTTATACAGTCAGGCACTTAACGCCGTTTATGGTACCGACACCATATAAGGTGCCGGTGCTATATATGGTACCGGTACCGAGGGTAGTGGTACCATATGGTACCGGCACCTTATATGGTGTCGGTACCATAAACGGCGTTAAGTGCCTGACTGTTATAAGAAACGATATCGATATCGATCGATAGTGAACTCAAAATATAGGTATCGACATAGAATATCGTCGAGTTTTGATATCATCGGAACACTACTGGAAACCGAAAATTCGGTTACAAAACGCTTTCTCTGTGAGCGGATTTTAACCTGAACATTTGTGATTTCTGAGCAAGTGACATACGGTGTAGGCAACCTGGGTCGCTTTTGCGAGAGCCCAAGCGTTCTGCGGCCCGGGGACCGACCTTGCGCAGAAACTCATTTTAGCTTCCCCTCCGACGATAGTACCTACTTATCTACTTGCCATTACTGATTTTCAGTGGCCTGGACTGGGCTTTGCATCGTCTAATTCCAGCCAAACTCGATTCGAACCCACAAACAACCGCTGGGGATGCCGGGGCCGACGTGACACAAGGCGCCGAGCTAGCCACTCAGCTTGGCCTATGGCGCAAACCGCTTTGTGAAGAGGTCATTAAACTGTCTTCGGCCATTCTACTGGGAGATAACCCCAAACCCTTAGTACACGTATGAGGTGCTACTGCTGAGTAGCACGACACCAGTATAATCAATAAATGAATCTATATGAAAAATCAGCTTACCGTGACAGCAACGTGAAATAAAGCGCCAATTCTACGAAGGTGCCCAGACGCGAATCTTCGGAAAAGATACTGAAACAGCGAAAACTTTGCAGAATCCTGCATACATAGACCGAAAAAAATGGGAGCATAAGTTGTGACGAAGGAGTAGGTCGATTTCCCACAGTCGCAAAATATTTAGAAAACTTCGATTTCCAAAAAATTGTTTCCAAAAATTTTGGCGAGGGGTACATGGACGTCCGAGGGAGCCCCGGTCCGCGAGAAAAAGGGTTAAGTCCACAGGTCCCCGGCCATTGATAAATTCTGCGTACAAATCCTTCATACTGGGGGCGGGGTGTCTTACCCCTCTCCCTCAGCCGGCCATACCCCGCGCCGTCAAGTTTTCTCTTTTTAACAGTCAGGGAAATAACAACATATATGGTATCAGTACTCATATATGGAAACGGAACCATATATGGTACCGGTACACCTTCAAGTGGTACCATATATGGTACCACTTCCTTATATGGTACTGGTACCATATATGGTACCGGTACCATATATGGTACCCCTTCGACCGACGCCTCAGGTGGTACCATATATGGTACCGGTACCATATATGGAAACGGTACCATATATGGAACCGGTACCATATATGGCAACAGGTACTATATATGGTACCCCTTCGATCAAATCATAAGGGGTACCATATATGGTACCGGTACCATATATGGTACCCTTTCGATCGAGGCCTCAGGTGGTACCATATATGGTACCGGTACCATATATGGAAACGGTACCATATATGGTACCCTTTCGATCGAGGCCTCAGGCATACATGTAACAGGGGGGTCTGGGGGGTCTGCCCCCCCCCGGCGTAGGCCCGACCCCCAGATAGGGACCCCCCCCCCCCCCCCGAGACGATTTTTCCGACTCCCCCCTCCGATTTTTCTGGCAAGCAATTTTTGAGCAAATTTTTGCGATTTTTTTGCAATTTCAGACACAAAAATCAGGCCCTCCCATGACAGGAAATAAATTTATGAGTCTTCGTGCTGGGACCCTAACCGGGAAGACTTGTTATCAGTAAGAAGTGCGCCAAATTCAAATCACTCAAGTACTGGCACCTTCTACTGAACCTAAATCGTCTTCAGCCTCCAGGCCACCTCTGCCATTTGCTCCCTTCCAGATCGTACCAGAACCACTTCGATCATCCAGCCTGCCACTCACGATTCGCATCTCATCCATCTTCGCCAAAGTACTATCCCGAGAATCGGCCGATTCGGAGTGGAAGAAGGTGAAGCTGCCGATTTTCCTTCATCTTACCATTGTTTAAGTCTTCTAGCTTCCATACTGCTTCGATATGCTCTCTCCTTCCAGACACACCACTTCCATCCACTTCAAATCGCCCCGCCGAAGTACTGTCCCGAGAATCGGCCGATTCGGAGTGGAAGAAGGTGAAACTGCTGATTTTCCTTCATCGTACCATTGTTTTAAGTCTTGTAGCTTCTGTACTCTCATATCCGGACTTTTCTTTAAGATACTTTTCATTTAAACTGTAAAAACGTCTATGTTAGGAAGCAGTGTTACAAAGTTATAAAATTTGCATCAGATATGCTTACTGCAGCATCCTGTCCAACCGGGACCATCATATTCGGATTTAGCTAAACGAGAGCTTTTGATTGAGTACCTACATGCCTATGTTACGACGCAGCGTTAAAAAGTTAGAAAATTTGCATATTTTCAATTTGCATATTTTTGCAATTTTTGCATATTTTTGCATATTTTAACGCTGCGTCGTAACATAGGCATGTAGGTACTCAATCAAAAGCTCTCGTTTAGTTAAGTCTGAATATGATGGTCCCGACTGGATAGGATGCTGCAGTAAGCATATTTGATGCAAATTTTATAACTTTGTAACACTGCTTCCTAACATAGGCGTTTTTATAGTTAAATTAAAAGTATCTTAAAGAAAAGTCCGGATATGAGAGTACAGAAGCTACAAGACTTAAAACAATGGTAAGATGAAGGAAAATCGGCAGCTTCACCTACTTCCACTCCAAATCGGCCGATTCTCGGGATAGTACTTCGGCGAAGATGGATGAGATGCGAATCGTGAGTGGCAGGCTGGATGATCGAAGTGGTTCTGGTACGATCTGGAAGGGAGCAAATGGCAGAGGTGGCCTGGGGCTGAAGACGATTTAGGTTCAGTCGAAGGTGCCAGTACTTGAGTGATTTGAATTTGGCGCACTTCTTACCGATAACAAGTCTTCTCGGTTAGGGTCCCAGCACAAAACTCATAAATTTATTTCCTGTCATGGGAGGGCCTGATTACCAAAATCGCCGGTAAAACAGCACTTTTTAGCTGTATTTCAGCCCAAATTAGCGATTTTTGGCCAAAAAATTGCGATTTTTTCCATTTTTGAGCGTTTTTTAGTGCCGGACCCCCTCCCAAAATTTTGGCTCAGACCCCCCCAGGCCGGCGCCAGACCCCACAACTCCCCCTCCCCCGTTCGGCTGATGACTTGTTACATGTATGGCCTGAGGTGGTACCATATGGTACCACCTGAGGCCTCGATCGAAAGGGTACCATATATGGTACCGTTTCCATATATGGTACCGTTTCCATATATGGTACCGGTACCATATATGGTACCACCTGAGGCCTCGATCGAAAGGGTACCATATATGGTACCGGTACCATATATGGTACCGTTTCCATATATGGTACCGTTTCCATATATGGTACCGGTACCATATATGGTACCACCTGAGGCCTCGATCGAAAGGGTACCATATATGGTACCGGTACCATATATGGTACACGTTCTGATTAGGGCGGAGGGGTACGATATATGGTACCTGTTACGATATATGGTACCGGTTGCATATATGGTACCGTTTCCATATATGGTACCGGAACCATATATGGTACCACCTGAGGCCTCGATCGAAGGGGTACCATATATGGTACCGGTACCATATATGGTACCAGTACCATATAAGGAAGTGGTACCATATATGGTACCACTTGAAGGTGTACCGGTACCATATATGGTACCGTTTCCATATATGAGTACTGATACCATATATGTTGTTATTTCCCTGACTGTTTAAAGCAAAATAGGCGATTTTTGGACCTCCAGGCCCGGCTCCGGATTTTTCCAGCCCATTCATGAAACCGTCAGGCAGAAAAATATAGCAGACATTACGCACTCAGAACAAATGATTACTTTTCAAATGAAATGCTTGAGTTAGTGAACATATTATTCTAAACACACGCACAAAACCAAGTGATAACGGTAAAGCGCCAATACCAAATAGCTATGCGTAAAACCCATAATTAATGGTGCAGCTACAAAATCCAGAGTACTCTCTACCGTTAGGCCGCCCATGAGCTGAAAGAAGTTTGATTGTTTTGTGTCAGTAGTGTCCTATGATTACTAGTATATAAACGTTCTTCAGAGCCCATCACAGAAATCCCAGAGAAAGTTGTTAACTGAATGGTGAGGTAAAGGTTATTGAGGCTCCGCAATGCCCGACCTAGGGGAAAGCGAATTAAGTCAAGTCATGATTTCCAATTAGAGCCCTTTCTCTCTCGTTACGAGCGCTGTCCAATTACGAGTAGAACGCTATCATCTTAGAGATTAACTAGCCTAGCATTTGCTTACCTCATTGACAGTTTTGAGATTGAGTGGGTAGAAAACAGGAACAAAAACAATGGCCGCGCAGACAGTTGATAAAGCAATGCCAACACAAGCCCACCAATACGTTGTACCACGTGTATACATTTCGGAAGGCACAGCCAGTAGTACCACTCCCGATTGGAACGCCACCTAAATCAAAAAAGACGCAAAATTAACGTAAACGAGGTCAATCGGTTTTAAAAAAACACACACATCAGTAAAAATCTGTTCATAAAATGAGCGAACTTATAAATTACTACAGAACTCGATTCCAGTATCATTGGGACTCTATCAATCAATAACTTGATAACAGATCTCTGTAAAATCCAAAATCGTTCCAGAAATATAAACGGTCGATATAATTACATCACTAAAATTTGACAGGGAAACCAGCGTCATTTCGCAACTTCAAACGTACGCTTTGCGTACGTATGGCCATTTTTCACTTCACTCGCTACGTAGAGTCCGAATCAATCTGAATTCCCTTTCTCCTTAAATTCGGTGCACTGCGAACTTTATACTGCCCTATTATACAGGGTGTCTCAAAAAAATGATCACATTTCTTTTTACTGCCATTTCCGCAAATTTTGACCAAATACCCTGAAATTTGAACCATAGGTGCCAAAACTCGGGCAATTTTATGTGTTAAAGTTTGGTGCACTAGGCTTGACTCATTGCCGAGAAATTTCAAAAAAAGTGAAATTTGTTAAATCAATAGTGAAAGCCGGTCACCGAAAAAATGATCACATTTCTTTTCACTGCCATTTCCGCAAATTTTGACCAAATAGGCTGAAATGTGGACCATAGGTGCCCAAACTCGGGCAATTTTATGTGTTAAAATTTGGTGCACTAGGCTTGACCAATTCTCGAGAAATTTCAAAAAAGTGAAATTTGGTAATTTCAATACCAAAAGCCGGTCACCGAAAAAACGTTACATTACATTATCGCCTAAACTCTAACGATAGCGTTGGAGTTCATGCGTCAACTTTTTACACACGAATTACCCTGAACTTCTGCGTTTACACTCCAAATTTCATCCAATTCCGTCAAAAATTAGAAAAGATATAGGAAAAGGAAATGTTTCCATTTTTCGGTGACCGCCTTTCACTATTGAAATTACCAAATTTCACTTTTTTTGAAATTTCTCGGGATTGAGTCAAGCCTAGTGCACCAAACTTTAACACATAAAATTGCCCGACTTTTGGCACCTATGGTCCAAATTTCAGCCTATTCGGTCAAAATTTACGGAAATGGCAGTAAAAAGAAATGTGATCATTTTTTTAGACACCCTGTACATACTTGCGCTGAACTTACCATCAGCGACAACGAAGCAACCAGAACAGGCGTTTTCATGTCTCTTCTTGAACCGACAAGAAAATCGGCAGGATCCATAGGCTTTAGAACGCAACGTCTGTAGACTTCATACGAAATTCCAGAAAACAGCGATATCACAATTACACACGCAAACACTGCATTATCCACTGGACTAAACCCTGATATCGTTGTCGGCATTCTTTCTCAGTTCCTTTGATCAGTAGCTGAAACATTGCAGAGCATAAATCAGTTTCAGCGGGCACTGTCAAAACCCGGGATCGGTTACTTTTTCTATGATTTAGGGGTTTTGTGGTCTGCAGACCTGGCATCACTGATAGGCACGCTCCGGAGGGCCTGTTTTCCAAATATAAAAATACCCCTAGAAGGACATGGGACATGCACATGGAACACGTGGAAACAATACATTTTAATACAAAGGCTGACACTTCGGTCTGATAAAAATTTTTCAAAAAGGACTTCAAATAAATAAATAAAAAATGCGATAAATGCCGACCATTATTTTAGTGGTTTTGGTGTTCCACCTATCTAATAAGACTAAATAGTTTTCAAAACATTATTAAGACCAAAAGATTTCTGACGCTGACGATACACTGCAGCTGATTTTTAGTATGCTGATTTCTTATTTCGTAGTGTGAACGCTCCGCTTATTTCTTATTGCAGACACCTTATTTCTTACTACTTTCTTTATTTCATAGTGTGAACGGGGCCTTAGACGCATCACTTTCAAAGTTCCTTGATCAATAAATTAAAAAATTAAAAGAATGAAAATCCGCGATTTAGACATCCACTTACTAAATCAATCGGTGCGGCTAGGCTGGATCCGATTTGGGTGTAGTCACAGCTGTTAGGATCAAAAGTTTAAAAAAACCTATTATTTTAAAAAACGCTTTGGATCAGGTGTAGCTAGGGGGGAATCAGGAACCGATCCCAAACAAAAACTAATGTGTTTAATGATCATAATTAATTATAAATTAACGATTTCTATCGATAAATATCGATTATCGATTATTTTTTTGGCAAAATTCCAAAACTTCAAAATCGTCTAAAATGGTCGTGTCATATATCATTTGAAAGCGCTTCGTCTGGCTAGCCTAATGATCACTAAATCAGCAGAGGGCGCGCCCCGGGGGGGCCTGTTATGCCAAATATAAAAGTACCCCTAGAGACGCATCAGTATAGGAACGCTCCGGATGGCCTGTTTTCCAAATATAAAAATACCCCTAGGGGGCCATCAGTATAGGTACGCTCCGGATGGCCGGTTTTCCAAATATAAAAATACCCCTAGGGGGACGCATCAGTATAGGCACGCTCCGGAGGGCCTGTTTTAAAAACATAAAAATACCCCTAGGGGATGCATCAGTATAGGGCACGCCGCGGGGGGCCTGTTTTAAAAACATAAAAATACCCCTAGGGGTAGGCACGCTCCGGAGGGCCTGTTTTCCAAATATAAAAATACCCCTAGAGACGCATCAGTACGGGGCACGCTCCGGAGGGCCTGTTTTTCAAATATAAAAATACCCCTAGGGGTACGCATCAGTATAGGGCACGTTCCGGAGTCATATAGTCATAAGAAAGTTGATTCATTAATATATAGTCCATTTCTGACTTTCCCTGATTCCCATCCCCCCCCCAGCTACACCTAACCCAAAGCTTTTTTTTCTGAAGGCTCAAAAAAATTTTTTTCAAAAAAACCATTCATGTAACAGGGGGTCTGGGGTCTGCCCCCACCCGACTTAGGCCAGCCCCCCCCGGTTGGGAACCCCCCCCCCCCCCGAGACGATTTCGCCGACCCCCCCTCCGATTTTTCTGGCAAGTAAATTTTTGAGCAAATTTTTGCAATTTTTTACAATTTCAGACACAAAAATTGCCAAAATCGCCTGCAAAACAGCACTTTTTAGCTGTATTTCAGCCCAAATTAGCGATTTTTGGCGATTTTTAGCCCAAAAATTGCGATTTTTTCGATTTTTGAGCGTTTTTTTTGGTGCCCAACCCCCTCCCCCAGAATTTTGGCTCAGACCCCCCCGGCCGGCGCCAGTAAAATGTTGTTGTAAAATAAAGTGTTGTTGTAAAATAAAACATAGACGTCTACCACTATAAGCTGAACTATTGTATTAGCTGAAAATCAAAGTAATTCTGTTATTTAAACTATTTGGTATTATCTGGTATTATTTGGTACACAAAAATACCAAATACGTACCAAATAATACCATTTCTCAAAAAAAACAAATAATAGCAAATAATACGGCGGTTACTAAAATTCGCAGCTCGCAGCCATTCGCAGCTTCGCATCCCAGTCGCACCCGTTCGCATCCGCCGGGCGCCAACTCTAAAACATCGATGCGAAGATTTACTTGTTGATAAAATTGCGCGAAAATAGAATCAGAAATGTCGGATTACGTTACGAGACAGCAAAACGTAGAGTTGTGAGGGCATAGTATGTGTGATGTTGCGAGCGGAGCAGATGAATGACATTTGCGTAACGCGTTTGGGTATGCAATGCTGCAGAAACCGAGGAAGGAAGCCTGGCAGTGTATTGTATTTACCCCTAACATTTTAGGGGAAAAGCAATTATTATTATTAACTGAAACTGGCAAATTTTGGGCCTAAAATTTCGCATTAAATCGAACTAGGGATGCGCTCCGGGCGGAATTTTCGGCCCGGCCCGCTTTTTTTCGTTAAAATAATCGGCTGAGTCCAAATCATTGTTGTTGTTGTTGTTCTTGTAATTTTTCGTCCTTTCGGTCTAGGAGTAGCCAACTGCTATAGAGAAGGAAGAGACACAAGGTCCGGCAGCCAAATTTAGCACTTTTCGGCTTTTTTTCATAGTTTTTCCTTACTGAAACTCAGTTTTGATCTTTAACTGATATATACTTTATTTTTTAGCAAAATCAAAGCGAAATGAGGTCGAAAATTTGTTAATTTGTCAGAATATTAGAGAATAACCTTAAAAGAACACAATAATATTGAACTATACTGAAATCGCAAGAAAATAAACAAAAATTCTCTGTAT
This sequence comes from Sabatieria punctata, assembly GCA_030248155.1. Lineage (NCBI taxonomy): Eukaryota > Metazoa > Nematoda > Chromadorea > Araeolaimida > Comesomatidae > Sabatieria > Sabatieria punctata. The sequence continues at coordinate 38,719 of JASANB010003743.1, forward strand.
TGTAACACAATTTTTAGAAATTTAGACTGCCCGCCCGGGCCGAACTGCCGGGCCCGTGCGCATCTCTAAATCGAACCGTCAACCCGGCAACCCAGCGCAGTACCAATGTACGTGTCTTTGCATGCTGCAAGTCTGAGCATATTTAATGCTCAAATTTACAGAACACACACACACTAATGAAAGCAAAGATACGATCACAGAAGTGACTTTACCATGATAAAAGCTTGCTAACGTAGAAAGAAAGAAACGACTAACAAAAATGAGTTTGCAAAATGAAGAGACCGAATCAGAATGCAGGAAGAGAGTACAGAGTAGCTCACAGATCGGCAGCAACTGTTCATTCAGATGCCTGCAGTGCACTTCGTTGATTTTATTGAAAAGATTCGGCGGGATCCGCATTAGATGAGCACTGAAGTTACCGCTTCCGGGGCATCTCTGCATACCCTTCGGGGTCAATGTAGAGTGGACTATAAATACGGCCCCAGGTCGACCCTGGCTAGTCCCCAAATGGTAACACCTTTCCCGGGAACGCAGCTGGTTCCTGTTAGCTGCAGTTTCCTGGGTAGATACAACAACAACAACAACAACCACCCACCTGACGGAAAACCCCCTTCCCCCACGCCGGCCGTGACCCTCTATAAATACAATAGGACGTTTCATAAACTTTTGCCGGTTTTTGCTTAGTTTGATACCTATTTACCGTCCAGTAGTGTCATATTTTAGTTGTATCATAGCATTGAACAACATCCGAACGATCATCAGCAAGTATTTTCTAAAATTTATATAATCAGGACACCTCAGTAAATGGGACGCTTTCAAAGTCACCGTGAGTGTGCCATTTATGGAGGTTCCATTAGTACCTTCTTCGACTATGTTGAAGCTAGCGTCAACAGTCGATTGCTTAGACTGTGATCGTGGAGAACCACGTTGCACTTGTTGACGTGACCGCCTCATCTTTCATTTAATGCAAAGACTTTGTACACATCAAATATACATCAACAGCCTCTCTGCTGGAAACCCAAGAGGAAAACCGAAAAAGAGGTCGGAAAACTTTTTCTATTTACTTCTTTTTTCTTCGCATCGATCTTTTAGAGTTGGCGCCCGGCGGATGCGAACGGGTGCGACTGGGATGCGAAGCTGCGAATGGCTGCGAGCTCCGAATTTTAGTAACCGCCAAATAATACCGACCAAGTAGTAGGGATGGGCACGCTTCGTCCGGCTGCGCCGTTTAGAAAATACAACAATACGGGCAAAATATGGTCCAAAAACGGTTTTCGCAACTTCAAGCGCAAATTCTTTTTTATGTTCGGTTATTGATGGTAGGAAGTGATGTACTTATATGAAACAGAGTACGAGCTATCGAATAAGATGCATTTTGAACCATAATTCAGCCGTTAAAGGGCATTTTTTTCTCAAAAACTGAATTCGTCGTTTTTCAACGTCTATTTTCTGTTGAAAGGAGAGTTTATTTAAATTGGTTTCAATCGGATTTGAAATCAGCGTAACTTGTTACCTATATAGCACCACTCTTTTTCTTAATGCAGTTTGACGCGGTCCCCACAAATTGGATTCTTTCTTAACTACTGAAAATCGGCTTTTTCCTGGAGTTTTTTCGTGTTCCTGATTGTTGTGATAAAACGATGAATTTGGCGAAAGGGTTTCAATCGGTTCTGAGTAGAGTAGACTTCAGGCTTTCGAATGATACAAGAATTGGCTCTCTGCTGTTTGTCGTTAACCCCACAAACGGTGTTGAAGTTTCTGTAACCCTAAATTTTTCTCATTTCAGTATTTTATTTTGTGCAACGCTTGCAATCATGCTTTTTCGCATTAATTTAGCTGTGTTACGGATATTCACAGCCTTCTAGTAGATTTTAAACAATCAAGTGGGTTGCATCTTCGTAAATCGCGCCACAGAAAATCAGTCCCAGTTCAAACGTGCGACCAAATGCTAATTACTAAACTGCGCGGCTCACACAAAAACTGTTTTTAACACGAATTTCTCTAATTCTTCATGAAATCAAGTGCGGTGTTTTGCGTAATTAATCGCACCCGGTCATGCTATCGCCGTTTTAGCATAAACTTTTTCTTGTAGCGCGAGTTATTCAAATATATTGCCCATAATAAAAATGGTACCAAGTGCGCCATAGAAAAGTCCTTCGCAGGCGGCTGTCATTAAATCGCATTTTTCTAATTTTTAATGAAATCGAATGCGGTTTTTTGCCTGAATTGTCCTATGCGGTCATGCTATCGGCCCCTTTAGCATATTTTCGCTGTCGTAGCGCGAATTATTAAAAATGGTCGCCCATACCTACAAGTAGGTAAATACAGTAGCATTTTTTGGTGCGTCGTTGGTATCTCCCGATCAAAGTGGCCCATTGTTTAGGCGGTCTGTACCCAAGTGGTCCAAATGCAATTTCATACTGTTTCGGCTTCTGCAATGCTGTGAAGTGAACCAGAGTCTTCCTTAAGCACACGACCTGACGTAGAAAACCGAAGAATCGGATGAACTTATAAGAGCACTTTCAATGTGCAAACGCGTTTTTTGTTGGTTTCACAACGGTAACTCTTGCTGCTTGCTTGTATGCTTGTCTTGTACGAGCCGTGAACAACTCTAGGGGCAAAGATTTTACTAAACAAAGACCCAATTAGCACTGTTTAATCTACCTGTGACGAAGACAGTTCCAACCAAGCCTCTCCTCAACTCCAACACTTTCGAAACCGTGCCATATCTCTATTTAGGGTCTAAATTAGTGCGAAACTGGTGGTCGGCTCGGCGGGTGGGAATGGGCTTCCTCCAATGTAAATGGGGGTACTGAACTCACATGTAACTTGTAGAATGCTATTTCTATATGAAACACCATTCCACACGATGTTGTACACAAAAACTTTGCTGGTTTAAAATCCTATAGTAAATCTGATGTTTTTTCAACATTTGCAGGAGTCTCAGTTGGTAACAGTGCAGCAGTTTTGGACTGTTTTGTATTGTACATTTGTTCTTTGAGTCTCCAACCCCTCGTTTGAACCATGCTGTTGGTGTGGGTTGAGAGAATATAGTTGTAGTTGATGTAAACTTTATCACGCATTAGCGCTGGTACCGTAAATTTGCGCTTTATGCTGATTCGATATTACCGGAATTTTTGCTGTTCCTACGTTTTTTACTGTTTGCTAAGACCTCTGGCAACCGGTAAATATATCTAACGGGGTCGGGTAAATTTTGTTCGATTTCGGGTAAATTAATCTGTCCGGGTAAATATTGGGTAAATATTGATCCGGAGATACACAGGCTACACCGCATTTTTTGCATGCATGGGCATGCACGGCAAGGCAAACCCTAATCTGCACGAGCGGTGCGAGTGTGCGAGCCGCACCATACCGTAGCCATAGCGACGCCGCAACGCTCCGAACTTGCGCAAAATTCAAACCGCTGCAATCCTGGCACAAGCCTTCTTCAAGTCTCCAGGCCTACCATTCACTTTGTCCAGATCATGCACGACTTCGAATTCTTAAACCCAATTTTTTTCGTTCCGAAATGTTTTGTTCCCTCTACTTTTCGTAGTGCTTTAGTTGTCCCCTCACTATTTGAATCCCTTAAACTTTTTACCCCCTAAAATATTTTCTTCGTTTGAAATTTGCGTTCTGAAATTTTTCGGGGTGCATTTTCTTTGCACCCCCACTTTGACAAATAAAGCACCTCCAAAATACAGGGAGCAAAAAATTAGGACCGAAATCATTTTAGGGGGCAATTAAAGCGACGGCTCAAAAAACACCCTGAAGCCGGCACAGTTGGTGTAGTGGTTTGGGCCGCATAGCCACGTGCGCGACATCGTGCGCTCATCCTCTCGGCGCGGCAAGTTTCTTGCCGCAAAGAGTTGGTAGTCGGCGCAAAGCTCCACCCAGGCCACCGAAAGCTGGTGACAGCGAGTAGGTAAATGGGAACCGACTGGATCTGCCGTTGCACCGAAGCCGCTCCACAAAGCATGCCGCGTTGGAAAAGAAGATCTACGATGTCAGAAACTGTCTGAGAAACCAACTATGCCGGAAGCCCTCTGGCATATGGGGCGGCACCGGCGGCCGTCCGACCGCCGGGAGCTGTAAGCATCATGGCATCAACACGCCAGCCGTATTCTGGAACTAGGGTTAACTCTAACCCTGGGTTAGAGCACTAACCCTGGGTTACTCAGCCAAACCCTGGGTTGCTAAACCCGACCTTCTAACCCGTATTCTTGAAGCTAAAATCTAACCCGGGTTTACTAACCCAGGGTTAAGCCCTAACCTGGGTTGCCAAACCCAGGGTTAAGCTCTAACCTGGGTTAGCAAACCCAGGGTTAAGCTCTAAACCTGGGTTAGCAAACCCAGGGTTAGCGACAAGTAACTCCGGGTTAAAATCAGTTGAAAACACAAAAACATATTAGTCGTTTGTCGTTATCCTCACCCAACGTAGTACATGCGTTCAGTGCAAGATGTACTAGATGCCGCTTAAATTTCGACTTGTTCTCACGTTTGTCTTTTGTTTTATGTTTGCGTTTTCCCGTTCTTAGATCGTGTCGCGTGTGTAAGTATCTTTTAGATTTGTCAGACGCTGCGGATTCAGTTGGTTCGCAGAAGAAACCGTTGTTTAGTGAAGTCGAAAAGACTGTCATAGTGCAGCTATACATACGGACGGTTCTTTCTGTTCACGTAAGCATACTCGAAATGAGCCGCTCGGATGATGTAGACATGCGATTGTATCATCGATTGCTCCGACAATTCCCGGCAAATTTGCGATGTTGTACCAGTCTGCCTTGCACTTTATCAGCACTGCGTTTGTAGTCGGAACGGAAACTGGACGAATTTGTTGAGGCGTGAGGCTAAGCAACGGAAACTCGACGGCCGCTAAAGCAAACGACAGGCTGACAGAGGCCACAGGCATCGCCGGTGACATTTGAAAGGAGCCAGTGGCACAGTAGTGCAGAGCAGAATACACCTCCAACAATGGAGGAACGGAAACTGCCCTTTCGTAGCAGAATCATCGCGCAACTATGTATTCAATCAAAAAACAGCCCGACCAGGGAAAATTGTCAGTTTTACTGATTGCCGCAACCGAATCGACTGATTCTTGGTTGATACATCGGCATAGCGAATCGGAGTTGGCCAGAACATGTGTGAGTGAAAGCCCAGACCGTATCGAATAAGTACCGCAGCTACAAGGTTTGAAATCGTTGCAAACTGTACGAAAATCGTCAGTTAACTGATTTTCACTACCGAATCTGCCGATTCTCGGAATAGTATTTCGGAATTACGAATGGTAGTTTTTTGCCAAACGAGTTGGTGTTAGCACAAAAGCACATTGAAGAACTATCATACCTTGAAGATTTGAAATCATAGTAATCTGAAATCTGAAGGAAAGTCGTCTGTTTCACTGATTTCCACAACTAATAGATCGGCCGATTCTTCAGAAAGGACTTGGCTGAAGATCAGTGGTGCGCAAACTGCGAGTAGCGGCTACATGATCAAAGTGACACGATCTGGGAGGCAATGAGTGGCAGGCAGGCCTGAATGTGACTTGAAGCAGGGTGCCAATGCTTAAGCAATTTGAATTTGGCGCTCGCCCGGAGCGTTGAGGCGCCGCTTTGGTTACGGTGTGGTTCGGCTCGCACCGCTCGTGCAGATTAGGGTTTGCTCTTATAATATTTGGGGGTAATATCGAATCGGCGCTGGGGGAATCGGCGCTCGCCACTAATTTTTGATTTGTTGCGTTTGCGTGAACATCTAAAATATTAAGAAGCGCGAAATCTAAATTCGTCTGTTGCGTGAACATCTAAGATACAGGGTGTCTCAAAAAAAATGATCACATTTCTTTTTACTGCCATTTCCGCAAATTTTGACCAAATAGGCTGGAATTTGGACTATAGGTGGCACAATTCGGGGAATTTTATGTGTTAAAGTTTGGTGCACTAGGTAGGGACCGGCAACGGCGGCCATTTTTGCGCCGTACCGCGTGCCTAATTTTCTTCGCGCGTTTTCACCACATTGGTGTCGCGGCGGTCAAAATCATCTTTTTTTAAAAAATGCGGCTAGAAAAGCGCGTTCTTTTTTATGGTTATTTGTTTTGATTATTTTAACATAACTATTCACCCAAATCGCCTTGGTATACGCTAAGCTGCGGTTGTTTTTGGCTAAAATAAGCGGAAAAACAGCGTCAGTGTAAAAAAAAGTTTATGATCTCAAAAGGTGCGCCCGACGGTAATAAAGAGGCATTGATCATCTTTCGTTTGAGCCATTTTTTTTCGGCATCGATGCAGCCAAAGATCCCGGAAATCAGATTGAAATTTTACATGGTTAAGCATAGGCGGAATTGGTATTTTTTCAGAAAACGAAAGTTTGCTCTTAAACAAAGAACAAATAAAAAAGGTGCGCCCGCTTAAATTTTAGTTTGGGTGTTGCTCTTACTCAAATGACTGAGCATTGGTCTCCTAGGTCCGCCAAAGATCCCGGAAATTGGGTTAAAGTTGATGAGGTCGTTAAAATTAGGGGGTATCGAATACGAACGTATTGGGGATCCTGAGCAGCCCAAAGCCAATGGTTTTAATTTTGCTTCTTTACATTCCTTCAGTAGTTTTGCGTCTCTGCTAATCAATATAAGGTGAATCTTGCTCAGGCTTAACGTGTGTAGTCAATAAATATGGTACAAAAGCGGAAAAAACCTGTAATCGCTTATTCGAGTTAACTTCATATAATTCGTTTTCATTCATATGTCAGTGGAATTTCTTCAAATTTTCAGCATTTATTCATAAGTATGATAGATATGTTTTGCCCAAATTTGAGTTGCATGTTCCAACGCAAACAGGCACAGAAGGTAGTCCAGTAACGAACGAAAGTCGGAATTTCTCACCAAAGTACAAACCCCCCTCATCCCCGGCCCATGTATGTTTGGAGGGAAGGCGGAAGGGAAGGGTTGGGGTGTCTGAGCCCAAATTCGGAGTGTGGAGTGCTAAAAACGCTCAAAAACAGCAATTTTGTGCTACAAATCGTATAAAAAGGCTGATTATGCCTCGGGTACCACTTGCGGCTAAAAAGCGCTGTTTTACAAACAATTTTAGTGTCTGAAACTGTAAAAAAAAATTGAGCCAGAAACATCGGAGAGGGAGAGTGGAAAAGATTGTTTTGGTGGGGTACTCCCCTATCTGGGGGGGTTGTCCCAAGTCAGTGGGAGCGTGGGAGGGGAGCAGAACCCCAGCCCCGCTGTGACATGTACAAATGTACCTGGAAAACACAGGAATACCAGTTCACACTCTACTATTCAGTTCTAGTTGTTTGAGCTACCAAGGTGTTTGGGCTTAGGTGTAGCTGGGGGGAACAGGGAAGGTCACAAATGGACTATATATTAATTAATTAACTTTCTTATCACTATACGACTCCGGAACGTGCCCTATACTGATGCGTACGCCTTGGGGTATTTTTATATTTGGAAAACAGGCCCTTAGGAGCGTGCCCTGTACAGGCTTAGGCTAAGGCTTAGGGAGCGTGCCCTATACCGATGCGTCCCCTAGGGGTACTTTTATGTTATTAAAACAGGCCTTCTGGAGCGGGCCCTATACTGATGCGTCCCCTAGGGGTATTTTTATATTTGGAAAACAGGCCCTCCAGCATACATGGGCCGGGGGGTAAGGGGGGTTTACCCCCTCGCCGGCCAATACCCGCCTCGGCCGTCCATACATACATACTCCATACCCCCCTCGCCGGCCCCCCCGAGGTCTCCAGACCCCCCTACCCCCCTCCGGATTTTTCTGGCCCATGGATGCCCAGAGCGTGCGTATACTGATGTGTCCCCTAGGGGTATTTTTATATTTGGAAAACAGGCCCTCCAGAGCGTGCCTATACTTTTGCGTCTCTAGTGGTACTTTTATATTTGGCAAAACAGGCCCCCCGGGGCGTTCCCTATGCTGATGTAGTGATCACCAGACTCGCCAGGCGAAGGGCTTTCAAATGATATATAACATGACCGTTTTGGACGATTTTGAAATTTTGGAATATTGCCAAAAAATAATCGATTATCTATATTTATCGATAAAACTTGTTAATTTATAATTAACAATGGTCATTAAAAACATTAATTTCTGTTTGCGATCGGTTCCTGATTTCCGCCCCCCGTAGCTACACCTGGTTCGGTGTTTGTTCGGTATATAAAGGTGGTAGACACAGTCCTACAGTCTTGGTATATAAAAAATGTAAAAGAAAATCGCATTGCGATTAGAATGACACAGGTCCCATCAAAATCGGCGCAGGGGTTTACGAGTGACAGTCTGATAAAGTACATCCGTCATATCGGTATGCACGTTGCGGTCAACTTTCTAGGAAGAAAAGGTGGCACGCTGGGTGACGCAGTTAAACGGTCATAACTGGCTTAATATCCGGCCAATTCCGTTCCGGTTTGTTTTGTTAGACTGTATAAAGTGTGCTCTTTTCAATTCTGAAGCCCAATTTCGCCTAGGGGCATTTTGAATTTTCGCGTGCCGGTCCCTACACTAGGCTTGACTCATTCCCGAGAAATTTCAAAAAAAGTGAAATTTGTTAAATAAATACTGAAAGCCGGTCACCGAAAATATCCACTTCGAAAAGACCGTACGCATATATGCGTAGCTTCGTGAGTACGAAGAACGACTTCGGGTAAACGAAGAACGTCTTCGGGTAAACGAAGCACGACTTCGGGTAAACGAAGAACGACTTCGGGTAAACGAAGTACGACTTCGGGTAAACGAAACAGTTTCGGGAGCTCCCCCCCAAAGTGACTGACCCATGCATCCTGAAACTATATAGTCAGAGGTAGTAGGGAGTAAGTTAAAGTATCGGGTCACCCGAATAGCGGTTTCGGGTTACCCTAGAACCGAAGTACAAAAGCTGAACCAGAATATGCTTCGTGTAACCGAACCCGATTTTGCACAACCAAACTAAGGCCGAATACATGTGCCGATCTGAGACCGGAATCGTTTTTGCACACCCGAATTTAAATTCGAACTTGGCGCCAATTAGGCTGCTAATTTCCTTCCGGCTGAAACAGCACCGACCGACACCATCGGTTTAGTACCTTGCACTAGAGCAAAGTACATGGCTCACGCTCAAAGGAAAGACACTACTTTTATGTGCTACCGGTGTCAGATCCGGCTGTGCCCCGGTTTTTGCGACTGGTCTTTCCACACCAATGTGGAATTCTTTTATGACGATCTTAGTGCACTGGAACGGTTTCTGCGTTTGCAAAACAACATGCTGTAAACAGATCTGAATAGCAGATTAAAGTGCTGTCATTGGCTAGGTTTTTACGTGTTTCTTTTGTATTGCTAACTACAGTGTACGTGTCTGCCTTTTTTTCATAAAAGCTGCATAGCAGATTGCCGCTTGGTTGAAGGATTTTATATTAAGTAGGGTGGCCCAACAGAGGCAGGGATCGCCGAGATCCAGCTGAAAGGAGGCATAGCACCTAGAAACAAACAGCAAATGCAAATGTGCACAGATTGTTGTGTAATCGTCACAGAAAAACAGATAAATTCGTCCCAAATGATGGTTCGCTGAGTTTAAACAATTATTCGGGTCACCCCTAACTATTCTTCGGGTAACCCAAAAAATGATTCGGGTGACCTCACAATCTAGATTCGGGTTACTCTTAATACGAACACAAACTTGCTTCGGAATTTCGACAGCAAAATCGGGTCCTGTGGGGCGGGTATGAGATAGACTCGGGTCACCTGAACCAAGACATTTTTGTACTTCGGAAAAAAAATCAACCGAACCTTTCAACCCGAACCGAAGCTTCGGAAAATTGGGTCATTTTTGCTCACGAAGAACGACTTCGGGTAAACGAAGAACGTCTTCGGGTAAACGAAGCACGACTTCGGGTAAACGAAGAACGACTTCGGGTAAACGAAGCATGACTTCGGGTAAACGACCCAGTTTCGGGTTAAACGGTCTTTTCGAAGTGGATATGATCACATTTCTTTTCACTGCCATTTCCGTAAATTTTGACCAAATAGGCTGAAATTTGGATCATAGATGCCAAAATTCGGGGAATTTTATGTGTTAAAGTTTGGTGCACTAGGCTTGACTATTTCTCGAGAAATTTCAAAAAAAGTGAAATTTGGTAATTTCAATAGCGAAAGCCGGTCACCGAAAAAACGTTACATTACATTATCGCCTAAACTCTAACGATAGCGTTGGAGTTCATGTGTCAACTGTTTTCACATGAATTACCCTGAGCTTCTGCGTTTACACTCCAAATTTCATCCAATTCCAACAAAAATTAGAAAAGATGCAGGAAAAGGAAATGTTTCCATTTTTCGTGACCGGCTTTCACTATTGAAATTACCAAATTTCACTTTTTTTGAAATTTCTCGGGAATGAGTCAAGCCTAGTGCACCAAACTTTAACACATAAAATTCCCCGAATTGTGCCACCTATAGTCCGAATTTCAGCCTATTTAGTCAAAATTTGCGGAAATGGCAGTAAAAAGAAGTGTGATCATTTTTTCGGTGACCGGCTTTCACTATTGAAATTACCAAATTTCACTTTTTTTGAAATTTCTCGGGAATGAGTGAAGCCTAGTGCACCAAACTTTAACACATAAAATTCCCCGAATTTTGGCACCTATGGTACAAATTTCAGGGTATTTGGTCAAAATTTGCGGAAATGGCAGTAAAAAGAAATGTGATCATTTTTTGAGACACCCTGTACCATAGCCAGCGCGAAATTTAAAGAGTCATTTTTTAAAAGACCCGGGCAGGCGGCGGAACATGAAATTTTCTGACCTATACTTTTTATGTGATGACCCAAGCGGTATCGCAGAGCAAAAATACCACAATGGTGGTGTTTTCTACTAAAGACCTATTGATTCATCATATAAAAAGTATAGGTCAGAAAATTTCATGTTCCGCCCTTATAAGGGGACCTGCCCGGTTCTTAAAAAATATGGCTCTTAAATTCTAAACGCATTATTTTCGAAATTTCTCATTGTGCAAAGGATTGCCTCAACGATTATTTATCCGGCAAACCGGGCGCGGCGAACCGGTCGCGGCGAACTGACCCCAGCGAGGGCTGTTGGGTCGGTTTTTCTCCTCGTTTTTTTTTTCGTTTTTTTTCCGAAAAAAAAACGGTTTTTTTTCCTAGGGGCTCGGAAACAAACTAAGATGAGGAAAAAACTCAAGCAAGTTTTTAAAGGAAATAGGCACAATAACTGGTTAAATTCGCTTCAAATGCTTTGAATTTACGTTCATAGAAGCCTTACAAGCATTTTCCTGGCATAGCTTAGCTGTTTTTCGCAAAAAATACTGGTACCATTTTCAGGCAACTTTCATTATTGTATTTTTGTTGTTTTAAAATCAAATTACTACTCTAAAAGATGAAATTAGTGCATTTTGTAATGAAACTCACGCTATTTCGTTGAATTCTGCAATAAAAAGCGATTGTTAAAAAATTTTTTTCTGTCATCTTGGAAAATAACTTTTGGAAAAAAACCGAAAGAAAACTGGAAAAAACCGGCTTGAGTTTTTTCCGGAAAACAAACAGCCCTGACCCCAAGCCAGTCGGTCGACGGGCAGGAGGGGCAGATTGCGCTTACTCTTGTTTTTAACGTCAGGCGGTGTTGTGCCTTTCCCAAACATTTTTTTAAGATCCTTCATCTAGGAGGTACTGTTGTTTAATATCAAAAATTCCGTTTGCGTATGCGTATGCGTATGCGTATACGCATTCTGTTAAAAAATGCGTATGCGTATGCGTATTGCGTATTGCATCGTAGTCGAATTTTATGACTGAAAATACTGTTTCCAATGTTAAAATTAAGTATATATACAGTATAGATAAAAAAATGTCCCATCGCTTTTTCGGCCTTCACTCAAACGTTTCGTTCTCAGTCACTTCTTTACCGATGTGGCTCAGATTTTCAGCAAAAATTAACAACATGGTTGGCTAGATATTCTGCAAGTTTAGTGCCGAAATTTCGACTTGGACTGGTTTTATGACCCGAAAACTAGGAATGAGGGTGGTCCACGCAATTTTATTTTTTTCGGTAATACAAGGAGTACAGGCTTGAAACTTGCAGGAATGATTGGTGTTGCTATTGGGCATAACATACCCAGCGCGCAGCCCTGTAGCTCAAGGGGCACTAAAATTGGGGAATTTCAAAAACATGAGTGAAAATCCCATAGTTAAGAAATCCGCACCTTCTAGAATCAAAGCACTGAATCTGTTGTTAATTAACACAGATTATAGCAGGAAGTTCGACAAATAAATGAACCTGATATTTAAACTCCGATATTAATTTTAACCTGATATCAATTTTAACTGACAATTTTTACCAAATCGGTAAAGAAGTGACTGAGAACGAAACGTTTGAGTGAAGGCCGAAAAAGCGATGGGACATTTTTTTATCTATACTGTATATTCAATTTTTTAGAAAACACAGAAAATCACTGAATATTGGGTTATTAGCCTGTTTTTCGTAGTTGAATATAAAATAGCTTTGTTTTTTACAAGTGACATTGCCAAAACACACATAAAACTGCTATTTTCAAGGCTCCCAGCCACTTAAAAGTATAGTAAATACGCATACGCAAAAATACTCAAATGCGATAAAAAATGCGTATGCGTATTGCGTATCCAGGTGTAAATGCGTATGCGTATGCATATGCGTATACGCATTCTGATAAAAATGCGTGTTTTTGCGTATTGCGTATACGCAAACAACAGTACTAGGAGGCCTTTACATTATTATACTAGTTTTTTGGTTTCTTGTAACCTACCGGTTCGCTTTTTCGTTATCAAACTTTCCTGTCCTGTTTTCTTTCATTATCTATGCCTCGCATCGCAAATCGCGTTAAAAACTCATTGTGCAGAATTTTTTAGAAGTCCAGTGGAAATATTAGCCACATACGTACTAACTACACATCTAGAGCATATCTATCACATAATCTTTGCAACAGTACAGTAATGTAGTGCGGTGTCTGTAACCCGCGATCACAATGCGACAAAACAAATTAAAAGAGGGCTTTGTAAAGAAAACTAGTGTCGCAACAAGCTAATCATCGTCTTCGTCGGTGTAATTTTCGCTACCGAGGTCCGTGATGTCTTTCTTGATAAACGGCGTGCCCTCGTATTTAGCTAAAGCGAATCAGTGCGCGGTACGTTGCTATGTGCACATCACTTACACATCACGTTGGCATGTAATCTTAGCACAAAGATGCGTTGATCAGACCGTCTCAATTTCAATTCCTCTGTCACAGATCCTCCCTTGATTGCACAAAATCGAATGATCAGTTTGTGACCGCGACCGTCTGCAACGGTTAGTTCTAAATTGAAACAAAGAGAAAGGCATGCATGCACAAGACGAAACGAGTTTAAGTTTCGTTTGCTTTCTAGCGCTTACCACCTATGTATGTGTACTGTGCCAAGATACTGTATGCTGTTCTTGAGCAAATGCAGTTCATAGTGAAATATTGTGATTATTTAGTGTGTATGTTGCATATACAGTTACTGTGCTGGTTTGTTTGTATAGTGTTGTTTGCGTTTACTAAAGTCTGTCCCAAAATTAGTGGCAAGCTACGGTTTTTGAAATTTTCTGTAACTGGAAGCTCTAACCTACTGTTGTTTGGTATTGCATTTTCCGTTTGTGTATGTGTATGTGTATGTGTGTACACATTTACCTTCGAATGTGTATGGTAATTTGTGTATACACATTCAGCAAAACAATGTGTATTTTTGTGTATATTTGTGTATGTGTATTGTACTGAAAATGCAAATTCATTGGTAGATTTTCAGTAAGAAATGCTAGGAAAATCGAATCTCTCAATTTCTGCTGCTTGAAACCTTGGATAGCTTTGAAATCGAGTTACTTAGGCCATTTGAAGGCTTTATCAGCATATCTACCGTTTATTACTGCAGCAAAAACATCGAAATTTTACGATTCTGTTCGAAATTTTATCGACTTTTGCTGATCAAATACACATACACAAAAATACACATTTCGAGTAGTGTTTGTGTATGGTAATGTGTATCAGAATTTTCAATGTGTATGTGTATGTGTATGTGTATACACATTGAAAAAACAATGTGTATTTTTGTGTATGGTAAATGTGTATGTGTATACACAAACAACAGTACACCGCTTTTTGCCATGCTTGCTAACTCTATTTTGTTTTTGTGTTGGGCGATAAAAGTTCGTTTGTTCGTTCGTTCTCGGTATATCCTGCACATGAATGACTGCCCAATTCTGGCAAACCCACCTACGTCCTGCATAACCCAAGCCTAAGCTGGAGGACCAGGTTAAATCATGGCATCTTGCAGATACGCAGTACAGTAGACGCTTGTAACAAAATGAATAAATAATCTATAAGGTACTGGCAATTTTATACCGGTGTGCATTTACAGCAAGTAGTGTAATACGTACTAACGATTTTCAGCAAGATGTACAGTGCATTTGGAGTGTGATTAGCAAATCTAGTATGAAAATGGTGCTATGTACTACATAACAAACTACGTACTTGTTGTTTGCTTCATTAGATGCCAAATTTTGTAGTAAAAAAACTTGGGAACTTTCCGCACCTACCCCGACCCCCTCCGAAGTTTAGCGAAGTTTTTACTTACACCCCTATTTGAGTTTCGAAGTTTATGGACGACCCCTTAGTATATATATAGTAGTAGTAACCTGAAATTGGTGCGGCCGATTGCAACGAGACGTACTGCTCGGACGGACGGTCTATCACTTGCGTCAGTTGTTCGCCCAGATTGCAGGCAACAGTCAATTTGATTTCGTAATTGCGCTTCTTCTACAAGTTTACAGAAAGACTTACAAACTACACAAGAATTTACCATAAGAAATCCTAGATGAGCATCAGCTTCTGACTGGTCGGCCGACAAGGCAACGAGAACACTGCCTGTGTGATCAGCTGTCAACTGCGAGTCATCGAAATGCACCATATCGGCACTGCAAATCAGAATACGCATCTGTGACGGATGTGGTTTGAACATATACTAAAGTACCTGCTTCTGTCAGTCATTCTTGAGATGTTCGTTTCTCCGCACAACACAAACAACACTATAAACAAACGCTGACAACTGCACAGATACCGTATATTCAAATTATCACTGTACTACTAACTATGCCGCAGAGAATGTACAACTACCGTCCTAATGCATCCTTAAATATAAACGGAAATGAATACAATACATATCTAGTACATAGTTCGCAGAACTACAGTAAAACTATCATCTGGCCCGCTGGGCACGAAAATCGTGCTGGCCCGGGTGGTCTGAAAATGATGTCAAAAATGTCAACTTTAACAACTGAGAGCTTCAATTTAGACATTCTTTATACAGTGCAGATACAAAAAATGTCTCATAGCTTCTTTACCTTCACTCAAATGTTTCGTTCTCGGTCAGTTCTTAATCGATTTGGCGTTTTTCAGCAAAAATTAACATGACAGACAACTGGCTACAAATGGCGCAAGTTTGGTGCAAACATTTCAAGTGTTGCTGGTTTTATGAGCCAAAAACCAAGAATCAGGGTGGTCCACTCCACGGTACTGTGGAGTGGATCAGGTATATCTGTACCTGACTATCAGGTAGATTTGCAATACCCACCTGATACCTACCTGATATCTGATCGGGTACTTTTGAACTGTACCTACCTGATTTTGGGTATTTTTGGATTGAAGCAGGTACAGGTATCATCAGGTACAAGCAGAAGACAACACACGGTAGTTTAAGACCGATTTGTTCATTAAAAAAGCGTGTTGGAAGGCAATTTTTTTAAAATTTTTGTCCTTGCCGGTCCCCGGGCCACAAAATGCTTGGACACTCCTCTCGCAAAAACGACCCAGGGATGTTAGGGCCATCCGCTACGTCTTACCGCACGTCTAGGTGCAACTAAGTATGAGAGAGAGCTTTAGCTTAGTTTTAGTGCGGACATTAGGCGCTTCACAACATAACCTCTGATACCCATCTAGCTAAGTATTTTGGTAGCAATAAACGTTATCTATTTACGATAACTAATTAATCCTGAAAATTTCAGCCAAATCGATAAAGAAAAGACCGAGAACGAATCATTTGAGTAAAGCTCGAAAAAGGAGGTGGTCATTTTTTGGCCCACACTGTGTGATGACACGAAACTGAGAATAGGGAGTATTCTCTGATCGCTTGGCTCCAGAATCGAGACTAGATGTACATGTACTGTAAATTAAATTAAAAACAATTAAAATTATGTGTCGTTAGATTGCGGCGACGCCGAGCCCCCTTTTATAAAGATTCCACAGTCTGACTTAACTGTACTGGACAGCCGCACGCATAACGAGAAAACGGGTATTTACAATTGTTTACAAAGAGGAAGAGCTAAGTACTTTTAGAAAGGGCACCAAAAACAGCTTTGTAGTAAAAGCAAAGCTAAGCTTTTTTGGCACAATGATTCAAATACAACTAAAAACTGCTTTTTTTACAGGCGATTTTGGCAATTTTTGTGTGTGAAATAGAAAATATTGCAAAAATTGCTCAAAAAATTACTTGCCAGAAAATCGGAGGGGGTCGGAAGAATCGTTTCGGGTGGTCCCCATCCAGGGGGGTCTGGCCTAAGTCGGGTGGGGAGGAGCAGACCCCCTGTTACATGTATGTTATTAACAGCCGGTGGTGGTGTTGGCTGTTTTCCTAATTTCCAACTTGTTGAGGAGTATTTTCTATTTTTCATATTTTCAATTTTCCAACTTTCCTTCAACTTAGGGAGATCACTACTTGCGCCGATTAATGTTTCAAGTGTAGATCATTTTTGGCCATTGATTTGTTTAAAGAGGGCCACCGTCCTGGGGCTTGGACGAAGATTGTTGTATTTATGCTTAATTGATAGCAAATTGTCATATCCGTATGCTCTTGGGCAGACATATCTGTCGGTGGACTCGAATGTTTGACTCTTGGTCAGACAAATCTGTCGGTGGACTCCGATTGTTTTAGTTAAGTGATGTTGAAATAGCGCATTTTCATTCTTTTTATTTTTGGATTTGTTGTTCAAGGATCTCCGAAAGTAAATGCCCCAAAATATGCATCTAAGGTAGGCCTACTCATGAAAATTGGAAAAATTTGTAGCTATCTTTCAAAAGATGACCTATAGTCTGTTCAAAAAATAAGCGACCTGGCGGTTTTTTGCGAATAACTTTTTGGGAGGCCTCGGAGCGACTTGACCCTCATAACCAAAGTTGTAGACAAGGTCGAGCTCCGGTATGCTGTTCATGCTAATCTGCACTACGTTTACTCTGAACACTAATTTACGCAACGTAAAAAATAAGCTTTTTTTGGCGCGTATATAAATCGCCTACCGGAAAAATCAATGCGGTACACACATGCGGTACACTGTGGTACACAATATTTTCGATGTCTGAAATCGCCTACTACTGGGAATCTGGAAACTTGGAAAGCTGCAATTGCGCAGTAAGGAAAAGAAATACTCAGCGCTAAATTGAAAAGAAGAAATTGTTTGAACCGAATCCATACAAAGTCTTGTTATTCCGTTCAACCAGTGTTGTGCCTAGCTCAAATTTTTTTTTAAGTTCAGTAAGTATTCGCAGTAAGTAAACCTTGATTTTTTGAAACTCGGTAAGTATGTACGAGTAAAGTAAGGAATCGGTAAACTCGATTAATTAGCAAAGGGCCAAAATGAATTCGCTCGAAGGCAACAAAGATGGGCATGAAAGTTGACTTTAAACACTAACTTTTTGGGTTTGTGTTTCATCACTCTATAAATTTGAATAATGCAAATAGAATTCTTTGTTGAGGTCACACTTCACACGCATACCTACAGTACATACATGTAATCGAAATTCTATATTAGCTAAGCAAAATCAGTAGCAACAACACTGCATTCAAATTAAACCATTACCTAGCATAAAACAAAGAATTCCGAGCCTGACCTGACGCAGACCTTTTTCTTTCTGGGCCCACCGAAAATAAGGCCGCAACCTCAAATCTGTAGGCCCAACCCATATTATCATGTCATTGCAACGGACCGGTTTTTCCTCGTCCAATGTGACAGATTTATTCTAACTTGGAAACAGCCCGGTTCTTTATCACTACTATATCAGCTAGATACGTACGTGCGTTCAACGCCACAAAACAGAAAACTCTATAAACTCATTCAATAAACATGCATACGACCATTATTTCTAAAAGCTATAACGATGCAACATAAAAATTGAAATTAATAAAAAGCACAGCACAACTGAAATCACAACAGAAAGTTCAAACGATCAGTGGAATCTTGAGCGCAAAATGAAAGGTAGGCGGTAAGCTGCCTCCAGTGCAACGTATCAGCCTATAAGTCAGGATTGCAGAACAAATACGTGATGAAAGAATACGATTAAATACAGTAGATTCTATCATGATTCATCATTGTTTGTTTGACTGTTGCTTATATTTTGTGTTTCGTTACTGGTCTGCTACCTCTCCCAATACAATCATTTTGGTGCCGAGACCCGGGAATGTGGATCAATGTGGTGTCAGTGCAGAGCAGCTTACCGGAGATGCCGAGTCAACAGAGGCAATCACAGTTCGTTCATTTCCCCGATTGTCAGGCACAGCGGCGGCCAGTCGACACTCGTTGAAAGGGGAGTGATGAAGAGTTTGATAGTTTTGTGTGAGTGTTTGTAGTAGCAAGTTAGCGAGTGGTTGCGTGTGTGTGCATTTGAGAGTGTGTGCGTGTGTGTTGTGTTGTGTGTAAGATTCACTAGTAAAGACCTCCACTTCTCTTTCAGTATGTACGCTACGTATGTGTTTAACGGCTATACAGCTATTATTAGTACTTGTGTAGCGAAATTGCGAGAATCAGATGAGATGCATGCAGCGAAAGCACAGACGAAAATGCCGCAGTCATATCCGTTCTATGACTATGTATGGTCAAGCAGATTTTAAAAATGTAGGCCCTACTGTTGATAGAAACGAACGAACTTTGCTTTCTTGGCTTCTCGAATTCTGTTTCGGTCTCCCAACTCGACTGTTCACACTGCGTCGATGGATGCGACGATGAAGAGTTGAAATAGCCGGACGCACACCCGTACTCCGATAAACTTCATCTTGCAGCTCTCGCAGAGATCGCAGGTTTTCATTTTGATAGCCTTCAAGAGCATCACGGACAGCATCACTTGACCAGTCCTGTAAAGTCGCACGCAGCTCATTGTATATTATTTTATTAACGTTTGTGATGACAACTTTCAATTCAAAGCTTTTTGTTTGTAGTAGCTACGTAGCTACTCTGCTACTAATACCTAACCTACCTAACAAAAAACCGGTCAACGGGTTTTATGTATCGCGTAACAACGCTGAGCAATGAAAGCAACCTACCACAGATGCAAAGGCACGGCGACCTTCAGCCATATTTCGTAGAAAGTGGACAGCAAAGTAGCAAACTGCGACGAACTGTTGATGGTTCCGATATGTAAATTATATGCATCCGGTGACGATGGTCCGCCTTCTTCTTGTGCATATTTTCTTGTTTTCCACTTTGTTGGGGCGACGTTTCCATTTTCCGTATTACACATTTTTGCAGCTTTCCAAATTTCCGAATTTTTGGTAGGCGATTTATGTCCGCCCGGCTTTTTTTCCTAATTGAGATGACTGAGATGAGGAAATGAGATGACTGCAGAATTCGATTCTAGAGTCCTTAGCGACTCCAACGATGCTTTCATGACGTGTCTAGGCCAAACCGATCCGGACATATGGCCGTCAAAGTTTGCAAAAATCGCGAAAAATGATGTTTTTTGAAAATTTCACAAAATAGGGGGAACATAGACAGACAGACGGATTTGGCTAAACTTCCTGAATTTAGCTCCTTTCTTTCTACGCTGTGCTGGGTCCGAATCAATTTTGCTGGTTTCTTAACTCATGGCTGGTTTAAATTTTTTATTAGCGAATAGCGATGGAGGAAGCCTACTTTATTCTAATTATCAAGGTTATGCTTGGAAACGTGGGCTTAAGTTTGGAGTGGCCTGTTTTCCAAATATAAAAATACGTATATATCTACCCCTAGGGGCGGCACAGTTGGTGTAGTGGTTTAGGCCGCATAGCCACTGTGCGCGGCGTCGTGCGCTCATCCTCTCGGCGCGGCAAGTTTCTTGCCGCAAAGAGTTGTTCGTCGGCGCAAAGCTCTACCCAGGCCACCGAAAGCTGGTGACAGCGAGTAGGTAAAATGGGAACCGACTGGATCTGTCGTTGCACCGCAGCCGCTCCACAATACATGCCGCGTTGGAGAAGAAGATCTACATGTCAGAAGCTGTCTGAGAAACCAACTATGCCGGGAGCCCTCTGGCATATGGGGCACCGGCGGCCGTCGGGAGCTGTCAGCATCATGGCATCAACACGCCGCCCGCCCTCCTGGTTGCCGGCACCCAGCAGCATGGCTAGGAGTGGCTGCAGTGAAAGAAGGGCAACGTCGGAGATGCCGAATCACGGGGGTCGCGAAATGGACCTCGAGTCTGATCGTAGGCCGTAAGGCCCCCGCAAATCGGATCGGATCGGATACCCCTCGGGGGACACATCAGTATAGGGCACGCTTCGGAGAGCCTGTTTTCAAATATATGACATGGGGAAAAGTTGGGACCTGGCCTGCTCTTGTCCGGAAGCCGAATGTCCGGATTAACGAGACATGACTGCACTGATTTTGAAGTTGCGTCACTGGCTCAGTTGCTATCTTGCTCGCTCGCTTGAGTTACGGCGGCCCCGCCATCCCCAGCAATTGTTTGTGGGTTCGAGAAACCTATCGAGGCGCTGGGAAGTAGTGGACACAAAGCCCAACCCAGACCATCGAAAGTCAGCAATGACAAGTAGATAAATGGGAACCAATCCGGCGCCGTCTTGCACACACCGACAGCAACGGGGAGGGTTCTTGTTAAAGGAGGCTGCGGGACCATACCGCCCACCCGACTTAGGCCCGACCCCCGGATGGGACCCCCCGAGACGATTTTTTCTAGCCCCCTCCGATTTCACTTTTTAGCTGTATTAAAGCCAAAATTAGGGATTTTTTTACGATTTTTAGCCGAAAAATTGCGATGTTTCGATTTTTCAGCGTTTTTTAGTGCCCAACCGCCTCCCAAAATTTGGGCTTAGACAGCACCGGCCGGCACCTGACCCCCCCTCCCCTTTGGCGAATGACCTGTTACATGTACCGGACCTTTGTCTCATCCTGCTCTATAGCAGGTTGCAGTAAAAACCCGCGTCCAGTAAAACCTCACGGAGTGCGGAGCGTACAGCGGCCGGTCCGCTGGGTTTTACTTGCTGCCAGAAACACCCCGCAATTGCAGGGCCACGTGCCGCGCAGCTCATTTCCAGGCTGACAATCGCGCTGGCTTAGGCTTAGGTTTAGCGAACGACCGGAACCATGTTTTTGGGTACGATAAGAATCGCAACTCAAGCACATTTTCGTAAGTTTTCGGAAGTCGGAACTTTTCGAAAATCGGCTTAAAATTTTGTAACAACCTGTTCTGTTTTCAGCAATAAAAAAGGAAAAAATGGTATGGCAGTTTTCGACAGTTTCACAGTTTTTGTAAATATTTCACTGACCGGCTATGATCTGGAAACGGAAGCACCAGAAAATGAAAGGCTATTGAAACAGTTACAAAATCATGTGCGAGTTGCGATCCTGGCTTAAAAAAACGAATGAACGGTAATCGTTTGAATGGAGACTGTTGGACACCAGAAAATTCCCTCAAAAATCCCTGCCGACACAACTTTGAGGGGTTGTAACTCCGGTTCCAGGGGTTATTGGTGCCCGGGCATGCACTTGGTTTTCAATTGAGCTCTATTTTAACATTTTGATATCAGCCAGATCCGTCAGGTGACCCTGCTTGCCGCCTCTCTTTAACACTTTTAAGCACGAACAGTTATGCTCGTCTCTTTCTTATGTTGGTCTTGTGTTTAGCGCATTTGTGTTCTTCATGTGTGTTGTTCAGCGCATATCGGAGTCTCAGGCAGGTGGACACAAATCTGTTAAAAGGTAAGGCGAATAAAAAGCTTGGTGTTCGCCTAAAGGGGTGATAGGGTTGGCGAAAATAGAGTAATTAATAAGAGCAAGAAATTACAGAAACTAATGTTTAACAAAACATGGCCTTTAAGCTTTTAGCTTAGACAATTTTTAGAGTTGTAAAAAATTTTTATGAAGGCCAAAAGCTTTTTTATGAAAATTTTTCGTTTCGAATTTTTCCTTGCATGAAATTTAGCTTGTAGGAGATGCAAGAATGCATCAGAAGCAACTTTAAATACAAAAACTGATACTTTGGTTCAAACATAGTGTTACTACCTGAGAGTCGATATTCTACCTGCAGC
Source organism: Sabatieria punctata (assembly GCA_030248155.1). Classification (NCBI taxonomy): domain Eukaryota; kingdom Metazoa; phylum Nematoda; class Chromadorea; order Araeolaimida; family Comesomatidae; genus Sabatieria; species Sabatieria punctata. Next base: position 61,030 of record JASANB010003743.1, read on the forward strand.
ATTGCTCTCAGAGTGGCTGCTGCCCTTCAAAACCTATTTTTAGTTAGGCTTAGAATAGACATGAAAATGATAGAACTGCTAATATATATCTGAGGCTAAATTCAGCGATTTCCCCACAAAATTCCATACTGTGAATAAAATAAAAAATTTCGAAATGGGCCTTCAAAAGAGCTTAACAACACTACATTTTTTAAACTTCGCACTGTATGCTGCTGGAGCAATAGGGGCCGAGGGAATCGTGGTATACAACCCCTCAAAGAACGTTTCTTTTCTAAATAACTACAGGTATCAATGATCTAGTGTTACTGTGCTCCAACTTGTGTTTGGTGTACAGCAAGAAGGATACTGCGCGATAGGATAAGACCTTTTTGACAACTCAGTGTACATTGTGAATGCATTGCAGTCGGTGTGGCGTGAAATGGCAGATACAGAGCAAGGAAACGCATCGCAAGACGCGGGAGCGGCGGGAGACGGGGGCGGTGGCGCTGGAGGAGGTGCCGAGTACATAAAGCTGAAGGTGGTGGGTCAGGATTCAAACGAGGTGCACTTCCGAGTCAAGATGAGCACGCAGATGGGCAAGCTGAAAAAGTCCTACGCAGAACGGATCGGAGTGGCCGCTACTTCTTTGCGTTTTCTGTTCGACGGTCGTCGTATCAACGACGAGGATACGCCAAAGTCGATGGAGATGGAAAACGATGACGTAATTGAGGTTTATCAGGAGCAAGTGGGCGGTCTCTAACTCTTGGTCTCATTTGTTCAATATCTGTCTGAAAAGCGTTGTGTTTTGTGCGACCGGTCAAATTCCACTATTTCTGCTGGAAAAGCCAAACGCAGAGTTTCGGATTTGACTCCTTAATTAAAGTGTCATATCGTGTGTCGATGGGGCATCGTTGGTTGGCCCGCAGTTTTCTGTCCATAATTAGGTGTTTCTTTCTGTCAGAAGCTCTAAATTTTTCATTCAGTGTCGTGCCACTGACGACTGACTCTCCTTCTCATACATGTAACAGGGGGGGGTCTGGGGGGGTCTGCCCCCCCACCCGACTAAGGCCAGACCCCCCCCCCGCATGGGGACCCCCCCCCCCCCCCCCGAGACGATTTCACCGACCCCCCCCTCCGATTTTTCTGGCAAGTAAGTTTTCGAGCAAATTTTTGCAATTTTTTACACTTTCACACACAAAAATTGCCAAAATCGCCTGCAAAACAGCACTTTTTAGCTGTATTTCAGCCCAAATTAGCGATTTTTAGGCCAAAAATTGCGATTTTTCTCGATTTTTGAGCGTTTTTTAGTGCCCACCCCCTCCCCCAAAATTTTGGCTCAGACCCCCCCCCGGCCGGCGCCAGACCCCCCCCCCCAACCCCCCCTCCCCCCATCGGCGGATGACCTGTTACATGTATGCTCCTTCTCACTTGAGTTTACTTTTGCCTACAAGAAACTTTGTATGACGTTTTCTTTCTGTTCAGTCCAAAGCAAGATGTAAGTGGTGACATTCCTACTGTCGCTCTGTTAGTGTGCAATTTCAATCGCATACTGACGGTCCCTATAGCTCCTGCTTTGCGGGTATTCTGTTTAGCATGTTACCTTCGTTTGTTCGATAAGATCATCACTTTGTTCTACGTACAGTTGCTACGTACGCCTTAATTGCTGACAGGATCAGGTACCTACTAAAATCTAAGGTTCACAACGGACGTTCTGATCCAATGCACAGAAAAGTTCAGTTCAGCTTAAGGTCTACCTACCAACTGTGCTACGTACTCATGTAAAGCACAGATGGAAGCGCTTATGCGACACAATTGTTTTGACTTTGGTAAAGTGTCTTTGCATTGAGGCAGTTTTTGTGAAACGTTTTGCTTTCTCTTCTGCAGAAGAGGACTGCCTACATGTTTGGTGTTCTAATGAATCTGGAATTTGTTCCTGACATTGATTTCCCTTTCCTCTTTACTCTCACGGATTCCACCGAAATTTAGTGGGCTAGTAGCACCTGATATTGATTGACCTACAAAGATTAGTTCGATTCAACGCTCTTGAGTATAGATTTAACCTCCGGAAATTTTTGCTCCATGACTATGGACGAAATTAATAATTAGAACCGTTTTTCTCGTTTTTTTTCGAAAATTTCAAATTCAACTAGTGCGTTTCAGAGCCATATAATATAACCCCAAATATCAGCTCACAGCATGGACTGATACCCGAGAAAATCGGTTCCATTTTTTTCGTACCGTAGTTAAGGAGCAAATTTTTCGGATCGCATAACTCCACTCTGGACTGTTGAATCGAACTATTCTTTGCAGGTTGGCTATAAAAGTCATCAGTACCGGTAGAAACAAACAATTTTTCCGTTCAGCTCACCTGAATGGAAAATTTTGAAACGCTTCTGTGAGCTCAATTCTAGGCCGTTTATTCTGTAAATTGGTCTAGAGTTTCTTTTGTAGAAACTGTAGTGGCTGACAACTTTGCAGCGAAAAATGTCAGCTTGTTGGCTCGCAATCGTTGTTCGAAATTTTCCGTTCAGGTGAGCTGAACGGAAAAATCGTTTGTTCCTACCGGTGCAGGTGCTACTTAACTAGCAAGCACACCAAATTTCGGTGAAAGTCAAAATTTCAACTCTCAATCGGCATGGTAGACACAGTTGATGCTGTCAGAGACCGGCTCTTAAACCCAAAAATCAATTGCCACTCTACTCACTGCTAAAACTAGCTTCTTTGCAGTGAAGGAGTATACTGTCCGAAACGGCATGACCAAATTGACCCGTTTATCAGAAACATAACATAACCTGTTTCAAAAATGAAAACCGGAGGAGCATCAATCGATATTCTGTAAAGGCGGTCTAACGATTCTAGCGTTTGAATTATATGAACTATACAATAGGGGTTTTAGGGTTCCCTCACCGACAAAGACTAAACCCCTCAAATCAGGAGACGCAATTTTTGGGCCAATTTTTTTAACAATTTCAGGCACGAAGATTTCTGACATCTGATTTTTAACTGCGTTCGGACTAGAGATATGCACGGGCCCGGCCGGGCAGCTTTTCAGACCACCCGGGCCGGCCCAATTTTGATGCCCGGTTGGCAAGACAGGCCGGGCATGCCTCACCTTAGCGACCCGGGCCAGAAAAAAGGTGTCCGTCACATCCCTAACCTGTACCCGTATTTATAGGCCAGAATACCAGAGCCATTTTTAGTTACATGCCTGCAAGCAGCACTTATGAGATTGCGTGTTCCTTTCATTGCACATCAACCAATAAGCGGGCGACGAAATGCTTGTGCAGAGTGAGAAGGTCGTACGCAGTTGTGTTGAGCAGTTCAAGCAGTGTGCATGCCCAATTTTATGGTAAACATAACTGTGGTTTGATAGAAACAAGGTTAATATGAATTCCGAAGTTACAGGTAGAAGGAACACGCCACCTATTGGTCAAACAGAAACGGTAACGTTGGTAAAAAAGCCATCTAGTTTACTGACACACTGATACCGCGTTTTGACACATTCACTTTAATCCAGCATCTTACAGGAGTAATTTTAAGACCGATTCTCGGGTTAGAGTGCTAATGCAACAGTAATACGTACCAGCGTACTATTAAGGAGTACGTCGGTACATCACTGTTGCTCGAGAAAATTAGCAAGAGGCCGTCAACCATATCATTTTTGTCGATGCCAAACTTCCCCAATCAAAAGCATAAATTCGTCGGTGACGGCTAGATGGATACAGTGGCGTAACTATGGTTTCAAATCGGAAGCTTCACAATTCGCCTTTTAAGACGCATTCGAAGGCATTTTGGGATTAGAATTAACACTTTCAGAACACGTCAACAGCAGTTTTTCAGCTACCGTTACGTCACTGTAACATATTGGGCTGAGGGGCTTACAACCTGGACCGTCATACTTCCTCATCAAAAAGGATAAAATTTGGTTCAAATGATAACGCTACACCTTTGGGTGAAAATAAGATTGACTGAACGATAACTAAACTTTCGGCACGGTGGCAAATTAGGACGTTTCTTTTTTTACCAACACCATAAAAACAGGAAGCTACAATGACAGCTGCTTACAAATATAATGTAGAAATAAGGTCAACTCTTTCTTATCTAACCTAACTGAGTAGTACAAATGAGCGCCACACCACGCTCGTAGAAAACAGCAGGGGTCTGTTTGGACGTGTTGAAATCGAGGGTGAAGAGCAAATTGTTGCGGTTGGGGTACAAATAGACAGGCAACGTGATGTCGTTGTCTCCGCTCTTCGGACCTCCTGGCGTGTGCACCCACCGAAGCTGGACGGCACTCAGGTCTGACCAGATCTGATCACTCACTTCCAACTGGCGTCCGTTGCTGCACGTGGCACCCATCAATTTGACACCTGAACATCGTCAATCTTTTCTCTCACCTCAGCCACCACCCACTTACCGGTTACTCCGAAGCTGCAGTCGTCCATTTTCAGTTTACCGAAGTCGCCGGCCACCTGCACATCGAGGCTGAGTTCTTCCAAAGACCAGCCGTTCACCTGGGCTACGTACTGCCGCGACGCTGTTATGTAGGCTTCCGGACTGAACAAACCACCCAGCCACACTTTGAGAGTCTGAAGCGCAGTCTAACTAACAACAAACGTCTGCAATTCCAACCAACCTTTAAGCCTTTGGCTTGATCCTTCTGCACCGAACTCGCCACTTTGTTCAGCTGCTCGATTCTATCTGCCAGATCTTGCACCCACTGCATTACTGTAACACCGGTGGGTGTGCGATACCGTAACCACGACTCGGGTACCATTCCTAAACGCAGTTATATCAGCGTAACACAGCATGCAACCGGTGGGCGGAACCTTTGTTCAACGAGCCGGTGACTTGTCGGTGATAGTTAGTCTGTTTCTTGAACCCCTGGCAGATCTCGATCACGTCGTTCAGGTCGTGGCGCACCTGAGCCAGCAGCCGACTGCCCAGATTGACCTCGCGCTCGAAAAACCTGTACAACGGGTCTTTGATGTTCTCAACGGTGCGCTTCAGCTGACTCAACGCCTGAAAGAAGCCGTTTAAATAAACAAATTGTGTAGAGAGCGCTTAGAATCTTTACCTTAGGCAACAATTTGAGCCAGTGGAGACCGGCCTCGTGCAACTGTTTCATCCACATGGGACGCACGTCGCCGCCGGGACTCGCCGGCGAAGCAGGACTGTAGGCTAACTCTTCGTCCTCACCGGACATTTTCAGCAGCTTTCCCAGCGTATCTTGGCCTGAAAACAAAAGCAGTCTAGTCCTAATAGTGCTGTGCAACGCAAACCAAGTCATGTTAGCACAGACGAACGTAAAGACAGACAGAGCGGAACATATGAAACATAAACAAAGCATATTTGGCTTAAGGAAGGAGGAGGAGAATAGTATTGGCCGATCCGTCACCGCAACCGAGTGCCTTGCAGGCAAGAATTACCACTTTCTTCTCTGTCGGCCGTGTCTTCGATTTCTTTCATGCGCAGTAAATCCTTACTAACTTCTCGAGCTACAAGCATTCGATAGGGATCGATTATTAGGACATTCACAGGCACGGTACATGCGCGCAGACATGCAGACGACTGGTTGAGCAACAGATACGACAAATACCTACGTACCTCTGGTGGTCAGCAACACCTTCTCAGCATTATTGGGCAGGCCGAGCCACATCGGCGCTTGCAGATGTTTAACCGACTCCGTCCACTGTACGTACTGCTCGCGTCTGACGCCGTCCGGCATACATAAAGGCGTTCCACTGCCGTCAATGTTGGCAATTAGCTCACAGTCGGTGTTGAAGCTGTGCGCCGTAAACAATTTCTCTATGAAGCAATCCAACAACACCTAAAGCATTTGTACTGTCTCCAATTAGACCTATCCACATATCACTCTGGTTCACGAAACAAGAACGTAAGATGATTGGAACCGATATCGCTTGATACTCGTTCTCTCTAGGGCACCGGTTTCATGGTATCACTTCTTCTTTCGAGGTCAAAGGCGATACCATGTAAATAATTCAGACAGATTGTTCAAAGTCTTTGACGCTTTTTCTCCTTGGACCGTACTTTAGATCTGTGCCACATGTGGCACTAATTCTCTGACATTTACCACTTAAAAACCGTTTTCGGTTCCGATACAATTGAACTCGAAGGTACCGGCACAAACTGTTTTGTTGTTATTTCCTTACATGTTTAAACCAAGAAAACGTTTGTGTATGCCAAATATGTCACATCAGTGAGTAGCACAGTAAGGCACCACCACAGGCCACGAACGTGGGGGTGCCTTATACGGTGCCACTATCCTAAGTACCGGTACCGTATATGATACCGGCACCTTATAATGGTGTCGGCACCATAAACGGCGTTAAGTGCCTGACTGTAGAAAGAACGTGATTTGTTACGTGCATTCATCTTGAAATCGTAGCAAAGGCTACCAAACTGGACCGAATACCAAAAATTAACTCTAACGTTAAGAAAAAACTACTATTACGTTCACCTACGATTTTTCACATATTAGTAGTGCGTGAAGGGCTTTTGAAAGGTTTCGCTATAGCTATGCAGTACCTGGTCATAAGTGTTGTCAATGCGACCACCATAGATGCACTGTGAGAGCAGTGTTTGCAGTGCGTCCCACGGAACTTTATCGGGTGGCAAATTGGACCGTCCCTGCAGCGACACAGTTAGTCCGTAGTTGCAGAGAGCAGTTGTTTTCTTACCATAGCCGTAGCATCGACACATGCATCCAAAGTGTCGCAGGCCATTCTGAAATCAGCCTCGGAGAACTCGTAGGTCTTCGACCAACCCAGCGGCGTGTAGCGCAACCGTTCTTGTACGACAGCATGGAACCAGGCCAAGACGAAATAGAGCCGTGCACGTTCGGCAGGCGCCTAAATAATAATAGTCAGTGTAATTAGTCGGTCAGCGCCAGCCAAAGAGCATTAAGCAAAAAAAAACTGGTTTCCTTGACTAATTGTCACTCTATCTCCTCTCATTCTTTTTGGCACCTTCCGATGCATGGGACGCATCGAAGGCGTGGCAGCGGAGATAACAGAAAAATAAGTCAAAAGTACGTGACCACACTGTACCTTGCTCATTCTCGAAGCCGAAACGGTGCTGAACGTGCGCAGCAAATTGGCTTTAATGCCGGGCGGCGGTTCGAAGGTGAAGATTCGACCGGTGCGCAGTAGGTTGACCGGCAGTTTCGGGTGGATTTCGGTTGTTAGGAAGAGTCGGAATTGTGGATGCGGTTGCAGCGTGTGCAGCTTCTTCTCCAACTGACCCAGCCACTGCGGCGCCAAATGCACGTTCTTCAACAAAACCCACCGGCCCGATTTGTAAGCCGAGTTAATGACAGTGTCTGCTTGACTGAATCCTTCGGCAGAGCCTGCAAAGTACGCTGATTTTCATGCTGAAACAGATTTTGCGACAATTTGACGGCCGTACCAATAGCGATTGGAGTAACGGATTTGTTGAGTTCGGTGGCCATGTCCTCAACCCGACCGCTGGCGTCGTATCCGGGAACCGAACACAACAGAACGGGCGTGTTACTTTGTATCTAAAACAAAAGCACAATTCGCATTTTACCCTTCCAGACTACAGACACACCTCCTTTTCAACGATGTGTCCCAAGTCCAGAACGCGATCGGCGTAAGTCATAAACTCTGCACCGAACACCGCGGAAACGAAGTTGTGACAGGCTGCCAAAAATCGGTCGGGTCTGAGAGCTTGGATGACAAGCAAATTGTAGATCGACGTGCCGGTAACAGCTGAAAAAAGCTTAGGTCAGTTAGTGGTTGGTAAAACTAAAGGCTGAGAGTGCAGAAACTGACACAGCGGAGTCTTTTCTTGCCAAAGCTTGGGAGGAGTGCTTTCAGGATGAGCCGAGTTTACCCAATCCTTGAACGACTGTCCTGCATTGCGAATGTCTTCAGCTGCTGAGGCGAAAGCAGGCAGCGCAATCAGCTTAGAAAGAGTCTCTGTTTGTTGGGCGTCCAGGCCAGCAATCTCGCCTAGTGACGGCGTTTTCGAGCCGACACTCAGCAAGTCGGCACCACGCAGCAGATGGTCAAATTCGGTCTCGTAGCTTGGTTCACTAAAAACGGTCATAAGTTTAGCTACAAACCGTACGTAACAAATAAACGTACTTGGCCAGCCCTTTGAGGAAGATACGTGCCAGTATAATGGCGTAGGTGATTTTGTCTTCGTGCAACATTCCCCGCGCCACCCGATTGTAGGTGGTTTGGAAAAGATCATTGGTGACGATGGACAATCGCTGACTGTAATCGGACACACCGTTAAGGTGCGGATTGTCGGCCAGGACTGCGGTGAATATATCCAGGAAGAATTGAAGCGAATATTGGTACAAAAAGTGGATCTGCAAGTCTGCCTTTCTCTACTCGGCAGGTTGACCGAATTCGAACCTGGTTAAGCTGCTCCAGCGTGAAGTAGATAGAAGAACAGGCTTGCGACAACGGTGTGTACACCTGAGACGTTTGTTCTACCTCCGCCATGACTACGTCGGTTTCGGCCGCTTTTTTGCTAACTTCAGCAGCTTCGTTTTTCAGCGTTTCCAGCGTGCCGATCACACTGTTGTCGTCCAAAATTCTACCTTTAGCCTCGTTGAGAGCTTGCAATAACGACTGTTCTAGCTGACGCAAGCGCAGAGAGAATTCCCCTAGAGAAAGACAGTTTGCGACGATAGCATTCAATTAAGACAAGCGACCTCACCTTGCAGCTTCAGCAGATCTGACCGTTTCTGGTCAACGTCCGGACGTTCTGCTTTCAGCACCTGATTGAGGCACTGGCCTTGCAGACTAGCACGGGTGACTGTGAAGTTAACGAAAGTAACGCGAGAACAAACATCAGGCGGAAATTCAACCTAAAACCAAAGCATACATAAGACGTTCAATCGGCAGACCGGTAGGAAGTACAGTTGGATCTCTGGTGGACAGAAATATCATAAAGGCAGGCGAGAAATCGATGTCCTGATCGCCCAGTGTTAACAGCACACGACCACCAGTACGTTTGAGTTCTCTGTTGAGGACTGGATTGAGGATGGGGTCGTAGGACTCCACGTCTTGCACCAAAAGCGGGTTTCCAAATCGAAGTGCAGATTCGAGATTTTTGCGGAACGAATCGTCCAGGAAACTGGTCTTTTTTATCTTCTTGTCGGCATACTCGTTCATCAGAAACTCGCTAGCCTGACCGCTCGGGTCGATAATTAGCGGATAACGATTGAAGCGACTCAGCATGATGGCGTTTTCTGTGCACAGATCATCAGCTGGCAGGGCGTGTCGCTGCCACCGCAACCGGTCGTCCGGATTCGAGAGATACTCCACCCTGGCCAGGTCCGAACGATACTGAATGCCGCCCTGCTCCAGATGGTGCGACCAGTTCATGAAGAGCGTCTGACGCAGTTGCTGGTCAAAATAGCCTAAAAACACACTAAGTTATATAACTGTAACTGACATGTTACAACTTGACTGTAGCTTTCCGCACAATCTCCCGTTAGCTTCCCTCGCATTCATTTATCTACTTGCCACTAGAGTGCGAACTCTCCAGTTGTTCAGACTGTTCCAGTTCACTGTAAAGGGAGGGCCTCGGTAAACCCGGCTAGTTCTCAAATGCTAACTCCTCTTCGGACGCATAACGTGTTTTACTTTGTTGTTGTTCAACTTTATTCTGTACCTGACAGAAGAGGACACGCATACTCAAAAAGAGCCCTTCAACGCGCTGCCCTTGCTACGTGATTGTTGACTTCGGACTGTCAGTAATGTGCAATCGGGCCGGGCCACATTCCTAGACTGAACAACAGTTGGAACCTAGTGGTACAGAAGGGTGGGCTTTCTTTGGGCCCAGCCGGCGTACCAATCCACTCCACTCGGCGAGACAAGCTTTTGTCGCTGAGTTGGACGGGGGACAAGCAGTCAGAGGAGTTCGGCTGATCTTTGGTTGCCGGTCAACACAAATGCAGCACACACGCTTGATCCTACCCAGCCCGGCTGCCGAGCGATAGTTGGCTTCTGTTTCGGTCACCGCGCGAGCGCCCGTCAGTGTCACTGCCAGTTGGCGTTTGAGGGAGCAAATGCTATCGGCTACGAACGTGACCACTTCTTATCAGTACCTTCCGGCCTCCAGCAACGGCGTACGGTTGCAAACGAGCCTCGGCTTACCAAAAATAAAAAGAGGTCGTCTATTGCTCGACTATAGTGCTGCTTTCTCTTTCGGACCCCATCAGAGTCTATTTTGCTTTGGCTTTGAGACTGGCGCACAACTCGTAACGAGCCGGTATCCGTTGCTTTGTCCAGTCCTTATTTTTGCCCTGATACTGTACTAGCCCATTCTATCCTCCACCCCCTCTTTCCGAAAATTTTCTTGGCCTTCCATTCCCTCCTCTATTAATAAATTTCAGCATTCAGAATGACCTCGGCGAAACTGTTCAATAAAATGTTCGACATACCGGCATAGGCTAAAAAGGCGGCAGAGAGCAAGACATCACCGACGATGGTGTCCATTTGGGCCTGGAAGCCTTCGCAGCTATTCTCCCACCTGTTGCGCTCCGATCCCAAGCTCTTCAGCAGTTTGATGGACCGGTCGACTTTGTCTTGTACAGCCGCCAACTCTGCCTTGATGCTCTCGGCCTGGCCGATCAGTTGTGCGTACTCCTCTTTGTAGGCTGCGATACTCTCTTCCAGCTTTTGTATCACCTCAAATTGTACATGCATTGCGCACTACCAAGCAACAAAACAAAGGTCTGCGACGTACGGCTTTGACTTGGTCGCCGCTGGCTCTAGTCTGATGCGCCTCTTTCTCCAAACTTTTCAGTTCATTTCTCAGTGGCTCGACTCGATGTAGCATATCGGAGTAGCTGATCTGAGCGCGCGCCCATTTCACCATCGGCCCACAGGCGACGCTGGCACGGTTGACTTTCTCAAACTCCCAATTGGGATTGGGAAAGTAGGTCCTTTTCATCACATCGCGGATGGCCGGTCTATATCAGAGAGAGAACTGATTACTCCAATTCAAATATAATCAATTACGTAATGGTTTCAGTGTCGAAGTTGAGCATTCGAGGCATGAAGTCGTCTTTGACCATCAGAGCCCGAATGGCCTTCCAATCGGTGCCGACGCTTTCACCCAACAACAGACAAATGGACTCAAGGGCCAAGCGAACGGCTGGCGGCGGATTTCCCATCGACCGAACCTCGACCAACTGCTGCTTCTTGATACCTTTGACCGCATTTTGCGCCTCAATCACGGCCGGCTCCACCTGATCCAGATCGGCTTGAACGGTCGTTTGTTTCTCTTTGATCTCCTTGCTTTGTTTGATCAGCTGCTGCTGGATCTCTTCGCTCTTCTGCTTCTCCTTCTCTGCCTTTTGTTGATCGCTCAACTACAATTACAAGCGGTCTTAACAGGGTCGGTTCAACTACAAACTTTCTACAAGCTACCATCTGTTTCAGTTTGGCATTGGCAGCAGCGTTTTTGGCTTCCAACTCCTGACTCTTCAAGCTCAGCGACTTCTGCAGTTCCTTCACCTGCTCTTCTGTCTCTTTGATTTTGTTCAAGCCTATATTCAAGTGTCGTTGCTGTTCTTCAAGCTCATTGCGTTTCTCATGGAATAATTTCACCTAAATTACCACAGAATTGCGTACCGCTACCGCTAGTCAGATCATTACGTAGTGGTTGATGAAGTCCAAGTAGTGTCTGGGCGTGATTGCCATGGTTCGGTTGCCACGCTTTTGCAGGCGTGAGTTGACGGCGTGCAGCGTCTGGTGTACGTACACAAACGCATTGACAACGGCATCGCGGTAAGCGGGCGGGTGCGGCACGTCTTCGCAAGCGTAGGGAAAGCCGCCGGGCGGGTTGTACTTTCCGCGTTCCATGTCCAACGTCTGGGTGAACTCTTTTCCTACTTGGAAGAGCGCCGAATCTGACCAGTCACCGAACCAGTTAAGCACGCAACGATTGAACAAGGCAGGGGAGGTGGCTGCCCGGTCGCGTAAACCTTCCGAGGAAGGATTCATGGTGAAGACCACGTGCAAGTTTTTGATCACTTGCTGCGTGAACCACTTGTACAGTTCCTCACCCGAATCTAGCATGAGACCTTCGCGCTGTGAACCTGCAAAAAACCGTTCGTAACCACTGCAAAATTTCTACTGCACGCAAAGACAGCAAGTACCTTCTTTAATCTGGGTCATCAAAGTTGTATACTCGTCGCCTTCGAACAAGCCGGGCACTTCTCCGTTGGCCAGCAGCGTGTTGATTCTCTCCAAAAAGCCGCTGTCCATAATATTGGCCTCGTCCATGATGAAGCATATTTTCTCGTCGCGACAACCAGCTCGCCGCAGCACCGTTCGCAGGTCTTCGTCAAAGTCAGCCGCCGTGTACTTGCCGTGCACTTTAAGCTGGAAGACGGACAGTCCGTTCATCCAGGCAACAAAGCGAGACAGCGTCGTTTTGCCACTTCCGCTCACGCCAATCAGTAGCAGATGACCCTAGAAAGAAGTCGGTATTTTGAAGAGAAAACACCGCTACAGACCGAACCTGCGGCTGGCGGAAGATCCTATCTATGCGAAGAACGTGATCCAGCACCTCGTTGAACAAGACCAGCTGAACGTCCAGCTCTTCCTCGTAGAACACCTAAACAGACGGCCTTCTGTACGTCGGTCGAATCGGCACCGAGAAATTACAACAAACAACTCGGCTTCCTGCCTACAAATTGCTTTTTCTCTATCTGTAACGATAGTGCAGTCATATCAACTGCAACGCTCTATGGTAGAGATTTGTGCGCATCCTAAACCTTCCACTCATTATTAGCAATAGTATTACCTTCAACCGCGCTTTAGCATATTCCCGTAGCTGTTCACGCTCGACAGGCAGATAGTCTTTCGTAAGCCAGCAAGAGTAAAGAATCGGTCTCTGAAGCGACTCTTGCGCGTTTATGTTGGGGAAATGTTTGAGAGCGGTGGCGTCTATATTTTCGTCCGTCCATTTGCGCTCGTCGTTGGTGATCAATCTGTGAAAGCTCGATCGATCAGCGGAGATGTTGGGAAGAACAGCTTTCTCACCTGTCTTGAAACAGTCTCAACGCTTCGTGAGCCCACAGACGCACCAGTCCCTCCACACTCAACGTCTCCAACGGTCTAATCGCTTCACAAATACCGCGAACCCAGCGAGTTAACTCACGAGGACTGTAGACGTAGTGCGGCTGCATGTCTTGGGTGAAACGGTCCTCAAACATAATAAAGTCAGGTAATAGATAGACTGTACAATGGTACTGGTATTGGTTCAGGGTTCGGGCCTTGGTGGTATTTCAATACAAACTGTTCAGGCACTGTGTAGTTACTTCTGTTCTGTGGTTAGTCAACTCACCTGGGAGGCCAAATAAAATTCCACCATAGCGGAAGTGAGTGGTTCGGCGTAAGAGCGGAGCGAAGGAATCATGCGCAACATGGCTCGATTAAAAGTACCGTAGATCTGCTTGAGGGACAACTCGGCCGGGTAGTCGACGTACACCACAGGGACATGACGCAGGAACCTGCAATGTCCAAAGGTAACGGGGCACATCTGCTAGAAAAGCTGAAACGTGCACGAAAGCCTCTGCCTTTTCTCTATCCCCAGTATATCAGCGCATTACACACCCAGTTTACTAAAAAGTTGAACCAAACCGGTATGAAAATGGGGATGACAATGGTGCTGTTTTGTAATTAAATAGAAATTGACGACCAACCTGTGCGACAGAGGCTTCCGACCGGGGTCGGTAGGCGGATTGCAGGCGCCGACAAACTGAATCCGTTCCAGCGTGACCCAGGTCTGATCGGAGCTGCGGTAAAATCCGTTGTGTTCAACGATCTGTCGAAGGAACGAGATAACTCGTTGTGTGCCTGAAGTGAGGCCCTGTTATCTTACGACATAATTATTACATTCAGAAACGTCTTGCGCCTAGAGCCAAGATGATTTGCATTCAGTTGGGCCGGAAGTAAGCCGTCGTACCATATTTATCCATGTTAGGCAAGTTGATTTCGTCGCAAAACAGAACCAACCAGCGACCGAGCTGAATCGGTGCCAAAACAACACCGTTCGGTGTGCGTCTGTACTCGCAGTAGTGATCGAACGTTTTCAACAGGAGTTCCGGTGTTGTAGCACTTGAGAAATTTAGACCGGCCACCTAAACTATCAACGAAGTGCTGGAAGCGGTCTATCCAACTTGCGCACAACCACCTCGCGCGCACCAACTAAGCCTAAGCCTGAACCTAAGCCAAAATGGTGTAAGAAGAATTGTGTGCGCAAGTTGGTAGTTGCCGCTGGAAGAGTTATGTACTATCAGTCTTTTACCTCCATGTCTGGATTTGAGCGGAGTGCAGAGAAAAGCGTCATAGTCTTGCCGGAGCCAGGAGGTCCACACAACACCATCGGTTTGTGTTCGGCCAGCCAAGTGCTGAGCAGCTGTTCGTGTCTGACCGTGTCCACGGTAGGAATTACCAGATCGGCGGCTGCCACTCTATGCGTCTCCACCTCTATCTGCGGCACTCTGTTCATCCATGGCATCCACTCACCGGCCAGCGTCACCTGCACAACACCAACCATTAACCGACATAATTACGTGGCACGGCACCGGTAGATATCACAATAGTATCGGTTCGGTTCAGCTCGAAATGATATACTATCGCAATGGCACCGGTACCAGTATATCATTCCTTTCGAGATCTCGGGTACCTTGTATGTCGCCATTACTCAAATGACTGTTTGAGAATAACAAGACAGTACACACCTCGAAATCAACAATGGGCACGGTGTCTTGCGGGGGCAAAGGAATGGTGGTGGTACTGCGAATAAAGTCACTCATCTCCTGACGCGATTTCATGCGTCCGTCGCCCGAAAACGCCCAAACCACGTTGCTGACCAGCGAACGCAGAACGTAGCGCTCCATCTGGTCCGACTGCAACAACAACAACAACAACTAGGCGATGCCACCATTTTGCCAGCCGTTTTTACCTGCATTGGGAAGTCAGCGTGAGTAGAGTTGTAGTTTTGCACCTGTCGTACGTTGTAGTTGACCATAGAGAAGAGAGAATCAAGCGCGCGCAATCGAGTGAAGTCCATTATATGCTCGAGTTGATCTTCGGCGAACTGTAGACAGCGAGAGACGAAGGCGTTCGACGCCAAATGCGGAGCCAAAATCTGTGCTATGTCGCGTTGCACCTTAAAACCAGCCGTGTCAAGAACGGTACAGCAGAGCGAGCAGCACTCACCACTAGACTGGGGGACAACATATCATCTCTCAACGTTTCAGCAGTGGGTGCCACGCCACTGGCAGCGGCGGAAGGTCTCGCTCTCAGAGCGGCTGTGGCCTCCATTTCGTCAAGCGGCAAGTGGCGCAGGCGTTGCAAGTAGCGGTCGAAGCACATCTCGTATGTGACCACGTCTTCAGAGAACCAGACCATGCCACAACGCGAAACCGTTGCCAGCGTTGCAAAGCGCAAGTCTTGCACCTCGAACATGATTCGCACCTACAGAACATGCAATCT